>PNEQ01066362.1:0-23331 GCA_003012365.1 Medauroidea extradentata | reverse complement strand
TACATTAAACTACTCAGGAAGAGATAGACTTATGCCTTTATTAGTTTGTGTTCTGATACAATATTTTATGGTCATAAAAATGATTTTATTTCTTATAAATTTTACTATATTAACCTACTTTCTCTTACCTACAGAAGAGGTAGATTAAGAAGAAACTAGCATTTGCACTAATGTTAATTAATTTAATATCCAGTAAATGGTACAGCGTCTAAATGTATAGCTAATTACAGTTTATTGTTTTTGTAACTTTTATCTCGTTAATTGCATACTTATCAGTTAGTGTCTAACATAATGTCTAATGTTTTAAAATCATAGTTTTAAATTGTTCGTTTCGAGAAAATTTAAAATTGAAAAGATAATGTTAGAAATTAGGATAAGCAATTTATAAGTGGTAAGGTTATACAATTTAAAAACACATTCTATAGTTAAAACCAATCATTCATAGTTGCTTTAAATCATTCTTGTAACAATACATCAAAATAAATTTATGTTTTAGGCTAGGTAATGAAACACAATTTTATAGCAAGAAAACACGTGACAATTTCGTATAATTGAGTCAGAATTAATTAGTCACGTCCAATACGATTCAGTCCAAAAAAACAAGCATGTTGAAAACAACGACGGAATGAAGTGCAAATTTTAGGGACTAAACTGTCAATAGTTTGTGCAGCAGCAAAAAGAGCTCAGAGCTAAGATTGATTATAGTGATGATTGGCGCTTATAGTTAACACTCAAAATGTTATGGTTAAGTTGTAGATTTTTGTCCACGTAGGCATATACTACTTAATTTTTTTAACGCTTAGTAAATTAGGTAATAATATAAAATTATTCAGTACCTTGCTCAACCATAATACCTCACAGATATGTAATGTGAAAGCGAAAAATATTATGTACAAATAAATTTTTAATTAAAATCAGGAAATTAGGGCCTTATTTTTCTTTGTTGATTGCCTTAAATTAATTTTGTCCAATATTAAATTTACTTTATGTTAGTTTAGCAGACGCAAAGAAATTATTTGAAGGAAACATAGAAAAGCTGCCGCCTACAAATTTTATATATTGTTTACACGTGCTACAAAATCGTATATTAAACTGTAAAGCCACTACAATGAATTTATGTAATGAATATTTTGTTAGTTTTTTTAACCTTCATTCCGATTTCGGATTTTTAAATATGTTAGTATAATAAATATACCAGAAAAAACCTTATGCACTTATATTTTTTGTAGATCCACACCATAAGTCTATAGCAAAGGTTTGCTACTCGTTCAGAAGTTCTATATTTTTTGTTTGATTTACAGTACCGTAATTAACTGTGTGCAATTTATTACACAAAGATGTGTTTAAATAGTTGTCTTCGTATATCTTGTTACATGTTTTACTATAATTCATACCAGCCGCAATTTCCACGAATTTATTTAAATAATCTTAGCGTAACAATTATAGAATAGTCATACAGAAGTACCAAATAAACCAGGCAATAGAATTCAAAGTCAGTGAATATAAGAAAACATTGTCAGGTGACTTATTGTGTCGCCTCATTTCATAAATGTCTGCGTTCTTGTGTAAGGTAAGTTTTACTACATACGATCACGTCAAATACGCAAAACTGATAAAATCAGTGTAAAAAAGATTCACAATGTATACTCATCAAAAACATTAAATGAACTAAATTAAACAAAGGACAACCAACATTAAAATTACTTACATAGAATATTTAGGTTTAAAAATGCGCAAAAATTGGTTTACAAATGACAGAATGTATTCTGTAACTTGTCATTCAATGTTCTATGATAGTCTATGCTCGCATAAGATGCCAAAAAAAAATTTCCGCCGTTTGTTTCAACTAATATTTTTATACAATCCTCAGACTAATATTACTTACATGTACGGCACACTATACAACAAATTTTTTAATTGGTAATTCCACTTACAGATAAACAAAAATATTATTCATTGATTACTACGCTATGTTTTTACGCAATAGTAACCATTTTGTTAACATTTAGCTATTTGTTCACTCTGAATTTCCTGGTTTTTTATACCTGTTATAATACCAAAATTAAAATTAGTCAAATAAAATGTTATTTTCATTCTTATCCAAAAGAACATAACGTGTTCGACAAAAATGTAACGTACGGTTTCTGCTTTTAGTTTAGTGGTTGTCGATATTCCTCTAAATAAATTTGTTCCGAAAAAAGAAATTTGGCCTAATCAGACAAATTTTTAATTTTCACTAGTTCTTAAACAAAGATGTACCTTTCACTTAAATGGTACTTATTATGTACACTTTGTGCTTTAAGTATAGCCGCTCGCGTGTTTGTACACGTACACACGCACTATAAATAAACTGTTTTTTACCAAAATAGAAAAAAACGTTTTACAAAATATCAACATCTTGCAACAGATTTGAAGCACAATATATATTTCTTAAATTCTCCTGCGTCGTTTTTGCTGGCTGTATTTATTCAAATACTTAGATGGCGACATCCGGATAACTAAAAGAACAGGTGATCATCAGAGAATATTATTTGTGTCACGTTCCATTTCAGAGATTTCAAGTAACCTGTAACTGACACTGGGGATTTTACCAGATGCTTCGAATATGCTGTCGTTTCAAATGAGAGTAATTCACAGCAGATGCTTCGTAACTATTTTCTGGGTTCCTGCAACAGATTAACAAAATATTATAAACATGAAATTATGAAATAAAGCAGTATTCATTTGCTAACACATTCGTTTAACTACCGAAACTATGTATTTACAGTAAACAAAAATGGCATTAAACTTTTGGCGCCGATTTGTGAACGTAGACCTGATTCTGTATCTGTTTCTTACACTCTTGTAGCTATTGTGAATCACATGCCAAACCGATCTCTTTTGGTAAGATGTAACTACTTTGAGGTGTTCAGAAGCCATATCGACAAACTCCACTTTTTTGTCATTTTTTAGTTGTGCACGTGGTTGCATCAGAAATTGTGCAATCCTTTCAGTGGCCAAATCGAATAACTCCATACGTCCATAGTAGATCGCAAGGATGCAATAACACTTCTGGAATGTTTCAGTTGCAATAGCGATTAACTCCGCGGAACTTGCAATAGTTTTAGTGTTTACTTCAGCTGTTTTTTGAAAGGTTATGTTTGGTCTTGTGATGTACACGACGGTTACGGACATGCTCAAATCATACCGTTTCATTACTTGTTTTAATTTTGGTTGTAAATGAGTGGTTATGAAATTTAACGTGATATTCGTAGCACTATAAGTGATATTTCTGTTGACAATACAGACACAAATCCAGACTATATACATGTACCTGTGGCAGGTACGTCTAGAACCAGTGCAAACTCTGAAATAAATTAAGTGAATGTAGAATCGCCTATTGAATGTTTAAAAATAGTATTAGTAGGCTTAACGGTGATTCATCGGAAAATAATATTAATGATTAAAAAAGTTCAAATAAGTATGGTAGTGCTAAGCAACCAAGAGGCCGTAAACGTGTAATGTATCCAGAAACATGAAAGATGGCACGAAACAGGAAAAGGAGACTGTCTGGCCAGTAACACAAAACGAGAGCGAGCAAAACAGTTCAAGAAAAGGTTTTCAATGACAAACTTTGTCATTGTGCAAGAAAGCGCAATACAAAATCTTCCGCGAATGATAGCGAAAAATTATTCAGATCATTCTACAGCCGTCCTAATCAATCTCAGCAAAATATATTCATTCGCAGTTGCATAAAATCAAGTAGCATTAGCAGAAGTAGACTTACCAATAACACAAAAGGTCCAAGGAAGTATAGTTTTTCTATCGTTTTACGCATTGGAAGTGTTGAGACACGGGTATGTAAAAAATACTTCAGAGAAAACTATTTTATTTCTGATGGTAGAATTTACAACTGCAGCGTTAAAGATGGCGTCAGTCTTTCTTTAAACAAAAGAGGTCATTCTACTGCAGGCAACAAAGTAGATACAACTGATGTCGTAAACCACATAGGTAGTCATTTCCAGCTTACTGTTGTCATTACAGCCGATCACACAATCCAAATCGGAAATACTTGAACTCTTATTTACTTGTCAAGAAAATATATGAGTTGTATGTTTTGTAGTGCAGTGAAAATGGCAACTCTCCTGTTAAGGAGAAAATGTATTTACCCATTACAATGGCAAAAACAAGGACATGATGAATTTGCTGAAATATATTCCCCTTGTGCATCACTCATATTATAAGGGTCTCAAAACAGAGAGAGAGGGGGATTTTAACTCAGCTAGCCTGTGATGATGAAGCTCATGCATACTCTGAATAGACTATGAATGGAGTGAATTTAAAAAAAAACCTGTGCTGTGATTAGTTTTTTCTTAGACTTAAGTAATTTTAAATAGTTTTATATTATGCTTAAAAAATTTACCAATAAGTAACTTACTTATAGGGCATGAAAAATGTAAACTTGCTTTTTTAATGGTTTATTGTATAAAACATTTCATTTTCAGTTTTCTAAACATTTAAATTTTTTACTTGACAGTTCAATAATAAGAAATCTTTACAAGTTTTTTTACCAATCATTTTGTAGTGAAATTTGGTACATTTAAGTTACGTAAAAAATATTATTTCAACAATTTTGTAGGTTTACAAAAAAAAAAGGGGGGGTTAAGAAGGGGTTCTGGTTGTGGTCTGGACTCGATACCTCATAAGAAACGGTACATAGATTTGTGCATAACTCACTAGAATTATTTTTGAATAAATTTCAGTTGGCAATCTTACTAACTTCACAGAAAATAATGTTTTTCTAATAAATTATTTTTATAACTTTTTTTACAATGTAATAAATACGTTCAGAAAATATATTACCATGTGAATAACAAGGAAAAAAATACGAAACTATACAAATTTTAACACTTTAATTTTTTACACGCAGGAATATTTGATGTGTCCTACTGAACAATGAAGTTAGTCGGTATGGCTTCTGAATGCCTCATGTATGAAAAAGTTGAAACAAACAGCTGCTTTGTGTTCAGGTTCAGGTTGCACACAGGTGATCAGCGAAACCAATGCATTAATATCTTATTTTCATATGTTAATATGCCTAAGAAATAATTATATTTAGTAAAAAAATTTGTGACAGTATGTAGGTTTTCGTCCTTTAACACGATTCTTGTTGAGTTAAAAATTATGTTTTTTTTTCTGATTTCATTACAGTGTATTGTAATCTTCTTACGCAATTCGTGCGATCACAAGATAATTTACTGATGAATTTTCTAATGCCATTGGTGTAGTTTAATATTTGCCCGTACTTGTACCGATTTGCCACTAGTCACGATATCAGTAGGTGTTGGCAATCTGCTCGGTCCTACTTCAAGCGGTAGTCAAAAATTGGGAGACGTAAGGTGGACTGACGCCTACAGTATATAGGCCAGAACGGTAAAAGGTAAGAAAGATTTCAGGGCGGATAGTGATGGAGGAAACATAATGTCAGCAGATATATGACGCAGTTCTACGATACTGTATAATTTTAAACAATTTAGCCTAGAACACCGGGTAGCTTACATTCAAGGTACAGGCGCATTTAAAACTATGTAATCTTGCAAATCATGAAAAGAAACCATAACACGTGTGTCAAAACATTTTATCCACATTATTATGTACAGCATTTTGCAGGCTATCTAGAAAGTACGTTATGTGTCAACGAAATAGATTTGCTATTAATTTATGTGTGTATATATATATATATATACATCGTAAAGGTTCACTTGGGACTTATAGAGTATCTTGGGACGTATGGGGTGTTTTGGGATGTATAGAAAGCTTTCAGATATTTCAAAACATATTATTTTCGACATATTTTAACTCTGAGCAAAAAAATTCGCGATGAATTTAAAATGAAATATAGGCCTACTAATTTTTTCTCTCAGTCGGCACAGACAAAAAATATAAATTGTGTAAGTAAGAATTGTACCGAGTCACCTCTTTTACATAAACACACATATATATTGAATACATAAATTAAAATAAATAAACACACACATATGTATATGTATGTATTATGCATACACATGCACATTCACTGTGAATCGTGAAAATATAATCGTAATAATAGGTCAAAATTAACTTACTAAACTGTCAGTAACACTGTTTACAAGGTATTTTCGACACTGCATAGGAATCGGAACCGTGGCACAGTAAGCAGTATGGCAATTCTAGCAGGACAAAATCCATTTTTTTAGTATTTTATTTGGACTTGTTTTTACAGAAACGTTATCGGTCAGACAGCAAAGGGTTTTGCAAAGTACTTTGTTGGCAATTTAGGACCAAATTCAGTTACAAACATGAACATTTTACTGTTTCAGATTTCCACATTATTGAGTTAACGTTAAGCGACGCATCGAACCCAAGATCAGTAGGCTCCGAGTAGACTGGGCTACGAATTTCCTGCGCAAAGTTTCTCAGTGCACAAGGCTACCAAGTGGAACCCAATAGCGGTTATATGAAGATGATGTGGGGACTCGAACCCAGTACGTATTTTGACGAGAAGAGTAAAAATCCACACCTGTAACACTCCACGGATTTGTCTGGAACGAATGCGAAATACCGAATGAGCAAGTAACAGATGAAATCGTCGCTCGCCCTACTTCATAGAGATGAGAAGAGAGGATTTTACAGTCCTTTAAAAACGAGGCTTTAAGAGCTGATGTGGGTAAAATTATGTGATTGGCACAACATTCATGCCCGTGCCGGGATTTGAACGCACGACCTCGCGCACTGTGGAGAGCCACCCAACCTACTACGCTACGGAGGCCGGCTTACAGACTTGAGGCAGCTAAATTTACGTACAGGAACCATAACAGGAAAAAACTTTTCAGCGAATTGTGTATAGTATAAATGGACGGTTTTATGAATCAACCAGCTGTGAGCCAATTATTAGTTGTAAATAAAAATGTATTTAAAGGTTCTCAAGTTCGAACAATTCTTACAAGAAGTAGGCCTATTTTAGTCTTGTAAAAGAAATACTTGAAACACGCTACAGGACCAAAATACTTTTTAAGACAGTTTTAAAACTGAAAACGTTTTCACCTGTATTACTTAACAATATCGATTGGCGCATAGCTGGTTGATGCATAACGCCGTCCAAATGTAAATCATAGACGTGCATGCACTACGTAAACTGGCGAGCTAGTTTGATTTAAAATTTGTATCACAGCGAAACATTTACATTTACTATGTGAATGGTGTTCTTACTACTGGCTTGGCACAAAATCATAAATAAATATTTTGTTAATATTTGCGTAAATATATTCTCGCATTATGACTGAGGAAACAAGTACTATCTACCTCGTCACAGTGATTCCATCAGCCACTGTTTGCTTCCTTTCCCTACCCGAAACAAACCTATGTCGTAGTAGAACTAACTGAAGAGCAAACATTCAAAACCAGACATGTCCAATATAATATCCCGAAAATGACTAAAATGCCCTTTCTAAATAAACAAGATGTGTTACAATGTAACGTATACGAGTATGAACTCAGGTTTCATAAAAAACACATGTCTTATTGAAATGGGTATGTTTATTCTCAGTTAGTGCCATAAAATATGATGTTTATTCACTTTTTTCTACAGCCAAGTGGACATGTCTGGTTTTGAAAGTTTGCTCCTCAACTATGGGCGGTTCGCAATAAACTGAGCACTTTTGAATGCAATCATGTCTAGAATAGTAACTAAAAATAACACTTATTTAGACATCAGATGCAAACTTTTGTGTACAGTAGAGTCTATATTGTTTGATTGTTACTTAGGGTGATTTGTTATTATAAAAAGTGACAGGTACCTATAAATTATATGGACGGCAAAGTAAATATGCTTTCAAACGCGCTCACTTCATCCCAAACCACATTTTAAGAAATATGTGTTAGTAACAAACAATGCCAACAAAATTGTATGGTCGATGGAAATAAATTCCAGTAATAACATAAATATCATGATTGCTAATTTGACGGTTTATTTTTATTTACTACATCAAACTAAATATTAGCTTTATTTATTTATCCAAATAATTAATTTTTTTTCAGTGGAACACACGCTCTCATTCAAAGCATTATTTCTAACATTCAACCAGTAGGCAATTAATTTTACAGGTCTTTAATATATGAAGGTCAAATCGAACATACAAATTATAGTAAATTAGAAGAGATATTAAATTTGATATTTTGGAATAGGAGCCTATGTCTAAGCAACCCTTTTGTAAGCCCTCAATGTTATTGTATCATGATAGTATGAGAAGTCTTCATTTACATTACTATTATACTGGGACAATGTCACAATATATTTTGGCATTGTGTAATCAACCAAAACATACATATTTGTTCTACTTGTGTTTAGCAATATATTTTAATACACACTCACACACACACACACATATATATATATACACGATTTTTTTTAATACTGAAACTTCTGAGCTAAAATCGTCTCCTTAATGTAACCATATTTAGGAGCGAAAAACAAGAAGCAAACCTAAATTCGGAACACTGGGAACCTAGTGTACATTTCCTGCCCGTATTGCCGCACATTCCGCTTAGGACGCTCTGTCGGCTTCTCGGTCGAGACGGACTCCAGCGTCCTCGCTGTCCCCTGTCTTCCTGCGCCATTCTTGCCTTTCACGAAAAGAGTCGATTCCACCACAATCTCATCGAAGGCTGTTTGACCTGCGACAGCTGCAAAGAGTCAAAAAACAGCTTATCATAATTTGGTTCAGTAATGTTTCAGAAGTAAATATCTGTCGCAATTAAAGATAAATAAGGAAAATCTTTATTGCTGCATTTTGGTTCCATGCTTGGATAATTCTCACATTTTCCCAACTGTTTGTTCTCGACGTACTGTGTTTTTTTTGTAAACACGTAGTTTCTTAACTAACATGTTCATTACATTTCCGAACATTCAACTGATATATTATACATTAGCAATATAAATACAGCCTAAGTACAAAAATTAACCATACATTTCTTACGGAAATAGTGATATCAATCCGAAAATTCATTTCAATTGATTTCTCACTTTGCACGGTCTGCACAGTATTCAATATTTCTAAAATTCTCTGACGAATTCCCTTGTTATTGATCATTGATCAGTTTTTCTTTAAAATGTCAGGGAACTGTAAAACGGAAATAAAATAAAACATAAAACTGTTAAAATTAATATAGTTTTACATTACTTTTTAAAATAATAGTTTAATAAATCCAAAAAAATACTTAATTTATAGTTTGCTCGGTGCATACATTTGGTTATGAGAAAAAGACGATTTTATGTTTCTTCCAGATAAAATAGATTTATTGCATTGTAGTTATTTTATTTTCTCAGCAAGTAAGGTATTCACATGTGCAAGATGACAAGTGAAGCTCCACGTATGCTACCTGGAAATTTTTAGTTGGCTATAGTTATCATACATTTCAAGGTGAAACTTACAGATACGAAAGTAACGGCATAAATGTTAAGAAATTAAACAAAAAATGAGGAACTAACTCACAGAATAGGCACAGGACAAAAATAAAAATCCCAAGTAGGTAGCACATCGAAAAGCTAAGACATGATAAAAAATACTTAAAATTTATACACAGGTTAAAAAAATACTATTAGTCGTACAAACAAAGGAAAACAGTATTAGATTAAAGAAAGAACTGAGACAAGGTTAGATGTATAACATGGTAGGAGGTCATGTTAGGTCAGATTAAGTTATGATTTCAGCATTAAAAACATATTAAATAAAGGGCCTAGTCGTAACATAAATTCTACCAAGCCCTGACAAAACATAGAATGAATAACGTATTACAAGAATTAGAAGACGACATGTATTACTAGAGGTAAAATAGTACTAACCTAAACTACTTATAAACACCTTACACAAAAATATATATTCTAAAATCTACACGAGTGGAACATATTCAATGCCTAAAGAGAATACAACATATTAGAAGAATTCCTAGCAGTGTAGTATGATACATTACAGAAGGAAGGGGTCCTAAAAACGAGAAATTTTATTAGTGTATAAATTAGTTAAGCTTTGCAAAAAAGGTCTTGAAATACCATTGTGTCTACCGAGAGCGAAGAAAGAGCCAGGTGATAGGGTTTAATAAAAAATAATAGTAATTATATACTATTTTGGGTGAAGCAGCTTTTTAGCTATACAGAAACAATCATGTGGGTTCTGGGAACATCGAACTCAGAATTGGTAAGGTTAGTGCCCTTGTACCTTTAAAAAACTACTTTATGGGCTAGCACACCTAGCGGTAGACTAGGAAACAAAAAAGGACTAAACAACAGTAAATACAACATAAATGCTATCTAGCAAACGACACTGGAACCAATACGATTGGTATAGCTACTAACTCTCCTGGTGGAAAGACTCAGCACCAAAGTCTTAATAATCAACACTACCTAGGAGACGATCAGTAGCTACTTGCAGGCCAACCTACAATCTAACTATATAACTAATTAAAAAAAAAAAAAACAAGATGGAGGGTGGAGCCAATGAGGGTAGCTAGGTTTCAAGACATCGGACATTAACCAAGATCGTGGGTAGACCATATACGAATAATTACGAGACACGTACTGAGCAGATCCGGTGCCTAGGCTCCTGCAATAGAAGAAACTATGGTCATTAAAAAGGATATTCCGTCCTATCTCACCACTGATGGATATCGTGGTGTTATTTACCAGGGGCAACCACGTACGTATAGCTACTGTCAGTCCCTTACTCATGAGCGTCTGACCTGTCCTCGCTTACGTGAAAAGGAATCACGTGCTGTACAACGCTGGGGAAGTAGGTCTAATAACACGGCTGACACTAGGGGCTGCACTTCTTCCATTATACCTGTTCCTGAGTGGACTCACAATGAATACCCTGACCTTCCTCAGCGTGAACATAGCCAGCCCGTACAACTTCCACTAGGTGACGCAATGCCTCGGAATTTAGTCAATTTAAATTCTTTACTGCGTCAGTCAAGTGTTGACCATTCGCCTGCAGAGACCACCGAAGCTTCTGCCAATGTGCCACTACAACATACACAGGATGCTGCGGAGTTTAGTGAGGGACTGTCCCGTACCGCCTGGGCGGACGAGATTGTGATGGATGTGGAGGGTATCAGACTTAAAATGGCGCATGAAACTTCCTATAAGGGCGGCAGTCGCAGTCCGGCGCGGAAAACGAAGGTGCTTTCAAATCACGAAGAGTCACAGCTTCAGGACAGACAAGAATCTTTGGTGCTAGCAAAAAAAGTCATCGAAACTTTGCGTAGGTCACATTCACAAGCCGAATGACATGTGCTGAATGACCTGCCCCATCAGTTGCTTTAGTGATATTCGACATTGCTAAAAGAATTGCAGATATATCATATACAAACACTACACAAAATCTACATAAGTAGATCCTTTTGCAATACTGGGATAGTACATGTTACATTTATTGACTATTATTACATTGAATATTTGTACTGTGTCAGCTTCTGCTCGTTTGGCATCGCTGGAATCCCTCCTTCGAACCCAGGCTGTTGACGTTGCCTTCTTCTAAGAAGTAGAAACAAACGACCTCACAGGGTTCCACACATACAACATTTATACAAATGTTGGCGACCAGTGTCGTGGAACGGCTATTGTGACCAGGGCTGGACTGGAACTTTCGAACCTGTGTTTACATCCGTCCGGTCGTATTATATCCAGCCGCATAAATGATGTTCCCCTTGTCAACGTATATGCGCCATCAGGGTCGAACGCAAGAGGTGAAAGACATCAGTTTTTCCATACGGACATTCTACCCTTCTTCCACCCGAACTGTACTCAGTACATATTTGGTGGTTACTTTAATTGTATAGTAAACCCTGAAGATCATCAAGGTGGATTCTATCCCACACAGGCTGCTCTCTCAACGCTAATCACTCAGATGGGATTCAGTGATGTTGCGCCTCCTACACATGGTACGCAATACACATATAGTGACTTCGCAATCTCGGTCATGTATTGATCGTTTTTATGTAAAAGCACAGCATTTACAGAAGATTAATAGATATGAGCTCCTTCCAGTATCTATAAGTGACCATTGTGCTGTCCTATTTACGTACGAAAAATTCGCAGACGACACCCGTTTTGGGCGGGGAACGTGGTGGATGAATACGACTTTGATACATAATGAGGAAGTGAGATTGGATTTGGTTGATAACTGGGGTCTTTGGCGTAATAGAAAACAGCAGTATTCTTCGGTGGCAATATGATGGGAGAAATACGTGAAACCAAACATCATGCAGCTATTCAAAAGGCATGCATATCGCCTAGCTGAAGGACGCAAGAATACGTCGGAATTTTATGAACAGATCTTGAGGGATTTATACCAGTGGGCTGGCAGAGGGGACGATGTGGTGGACAGCGTTACAGAAACAAAATTTAAATTTTGTCCGTATTAATTTCCAGATTTAACAATCGAAATATATTACTGCATGACACAAGTATCCAACCGGATGAAAAACACAGTATCTTTACAATTATCAAAGAACAGCGACAAATACGTAGAAAGATAGTTACACATCTTGTTGATGGTGATCGTGTAGTGGCAACAGGCCAGTCTGGGCTGGTAGGCACAATTTGTTCCTATTTTCGGTGCTTGTATTCCGAACAAAATATTGACTCTTTCCTACTACCATTAGTGTTGCACGACTGCGACAGGAAGGTTAGCGAGGTGAGGACAGGTTCCATAGAGGCGCCATGCGTAGATACGAGACAGCGGCTATTGTACGTCACTTGCCACCAAATAAATCACCTGTAATTGACGGCATACCTTACGAATTTTACAAACAATACTGGGATATGGTGAGGAATTTTGTGATGTCGTCAGAGATGTGCTTAAAAGGGGGGGGGGGGTGTTATGTTGCTCTCATAAAGGAGGTTTGCTTGTACTAATACCCAAAAAGTCCCATCCGACAACACCGGCTGATTATCGACCGATCACACTTTTGTGTACTGATTATAAGATAATTGCTCGTTTTTGTGCGTCTGGCTTGAGAGTGGGGCTGATTGATGTTATTGGGCAGGGTCAGACATGTACTGTTCCAGGACGGTCGATTGTACAGGGTGTGAATGCACTGCATGATGTCCAGCTACTTTCCTCTCTACGAAACAAGCCGACAGCATTTTTAAATATTGACATGGAAAAGGCATTCGACAGAGTGGACCATCGCTACTTACTTACCGTGATGTGGCACTTCAATTTTCCGGCTGAAGCAGTCAAATGGGATAGGGAGGTGTGTCAGGGGATTTGGTGGAGGCCTTTAATCAATGTATTTTTAGCGCCGCCAATACCAGTCAAATGTTCCGTCCGACAGGGGTGTCCAATGTCGATGACATTATTCATCATGGCAATAGAGCCGCTTTGTAGAATGCTAAGTCATAAACTGGAAGGATTTCCGGTTCCCCAAATGTCATTTAAACTAAATGCCTATGCAGATAACATAACCTGTGTAGTTCGTTCGGAGCAAGAAATTAGCGACGTTGCTGAATGCCTGGAGCTTTGTGGTAGAGTCTCCAATTTACGAGTCAATATTGCGAAAACTGCAGTCCTGGACCGTGCGGTCAGTGGTGGGACGATTGGTGACTGCCGGCCTTTCCGCCGAGCGGACAATAATAAACTATTGGGAGTACATTTCCAGGCGGTTATCCCCCGGATGCTGAAGTATAATTGGGAATTGGTGGTGAATAAGCTTCGTGCTCGCCAAATTGAAATGTATTTTCGACGAACTGGTGAATACACTGGTGAATACGTTTTTGCTTTCCAAGCTGTGATATGTTTCCCATTTTCTCCCTCTACCGAATCTTCATGCTGCTCAAGTTTGTAATTTGGTATGGAAGTCACAACTGGTTAAATTAGCTTGGACGCAACTATACATTCCTCCAGTGGAGGTTGGTCTTGACCTTATCAACCACACCGTCAAGTGCGAGGCAATGTATCACTCGACAGCTGTTGACACCGTTCCCCGTGATTCAGTCGTATAGGCAGCATTGCAGATTTCCATATGGTCTACGGCTGGTCGCCAGCCATCAGCCCCGTTTCGCCGAGCTAGAGATTCTCTTGCCACGCTTGTACGGTCATTACCTGAAGGGTCTGAAGCGTCTGCAAAACGATTCTACCAGCGAGCAATGACATCTATCATCATTAAATCTCCAAATATTCGTTGGCAAAGAACTTAGCGAGCAATTGCAGACCAAAACATTGCGTCGGATTTACGTTCGGAAGCCTATCGTTTTGTAATGATATTGTCTCCACACAAAAACGGAAGTATGAAATCAGGCTTGCTGATGAACCTACTTGTGCTTTATATGGAGCTACAGACACTGCATCACACATACTGATTTCCTTAACGTATGCCGCTCCTATATGGTGATGGTGCCTGACCCAAGTGCGTCGAATACTACACGATGAAGGAGAGATTAGTGACACCCGCTTTCTCTACTGAGACTTCTACGCATTCCCCGACATCAAGCGTAGAGCTGCGACCTAGTTTATCCTCCACGCTTTCTTGTGGACATCAGTGCTCCGGCTATGCTACAAGAATTTGTGCAAATTCTGCGACAAGATAGATGGAATATGGCCAGGCGCGGCACGTTGCGGCAGTTCTACGATGAATACGTATTCTGTTTTCGATGAGTTTCTTCTTGTAAATTTCTGCCTTACTTTCCTTTGCTGGGTGTACGCCGTGTGCTGCCCTTTCTTTAGTGTGTGTCAGTGTTTGAACATGAATGTTTTGAGTGTTTGGTAACAAAGAATTGTCAGCAGGGTAGGGCCCTGTAGTGTGGTCGGTTGTATGCCGTGTGCTGTTCGCCTACTTACAGACACTCAATCATTACTATTTTTTTTATGCTGTCGCTTTCAGAATTACATGTCGCATTTTGAGTTTTGTATCGTGTATATTTTGTGTATACTAATGAAAAATAAGTGGTTAGGACGTCTGACAGCCAGCACAGGGTTGTGGGTTCGATCCCACTCATATCCTGGGAATTTTCAATATCGTTAAATTCATCACCGGATTCTAAGATATGAAGTTAGTGAAACGGTACAGTTGATCTGTAGGTAAATGATTAAGAAAAAAGTAATCACTTTTATGAATTATTTTTACATTGTATAATTACACAGAAAAATACAATTTATTTTATATTTTCGTTGTACACGTAATTGAGCTTAAGTCAATTACAAAAATTATTACAGTGAGTTTATTATTTGACACCGTTGCCAGGGTATTTTTCCATTGACACATAAGGTATAAAATTACCACGGTATTGTAAGTTTGAAATTACACAAATGTATTCAGCGTAGATTAACATTATCATTGTGCATGCATTTTTCTAGCCCTATGCTGCGTAAATTTACGCATTCGCTGTGGTATATAGATTTCTTTTATTGTTGCTTTTAAAATACACATCAAAACAAATAAACCCAGACGACGTACTTTTAAACAGCAAGCTCTCTGTATGTGTATTTTGACATCTACAGTTGCTGAAAATACAAACACATAATCATATATTACATAATCAATGTATGGCTAGTTTAAAACGGTAACCTTGTTTATTTATTATTCCCGTGCTGTAAAATTACTTAAGAGATGGTTAAGTAATTTTACGGTCTCACTAATTGGCAATTTGTGCTACCACATACATTCTTTGTGAAATTACAAATATTATGTCTTTACTTTTTTACACTCGACATCTACATAAATAAACTTACACAATATAGTGAAATAACAAGAACACTGTAGTAGGTGTATTTTGACATCTACATTGTCTCAATATATGCGAAAATGTGCGTAAAATTTCGCAATCAAAGTGGGTTTATTTTTTTAAATTATTTCATTGTATTCTTACCATCCCTAATGGGTAAAATTATCACTCTGATGTTTGGTTAGTTTACACTCCCACTAAGTGGCAATTTTTGCATCCACAAACATTCTGCGTAAAACTACAAATTCTACATCGCTCTTTTTTACAGCCTACGTTTACATAAATAAACTTGCACACCATAGTGAAATTACAATAACTCCGTAACTGTGTTCTTACGTGTACGTTAGCTTAACATACGCAAAAGTAGCTGTAGAATTCCAATAATAACGTAGGGATATTTTTAAGTTTTGTTCGTATTTTATTACTATCGCGTACGGTAAATATATAAATCGGATGTTAGGTTTATTTCACCCTCACACTAAGTGGCAATTTGTGCTGCCACATACATTCTGTGTAAAATTGCGCATTTTTTTTACAGTGTGGAGAGAGACCTTACTCATCTGCTGCCGCTTCCAGTGCTCCTCTGTGGCAGCAAAAAACGTTTTTCCTTTTTTTAATGGTGAAGCCATTGTAGTTCGCTGCGTACTTGCCTTTACAACTGACACATCATCACTGTTCCCTGTAATCCTTGTTTTCCAATATTCCCTACAAACTACAGTCTTCTCTCAGCACGAACACGTCCTGATGTTTTGACTTGAAAGTCACATGAGAAAAGCGAGTATTATCCTAACTCGCTTTCTGGATGTCGAGAAAACATTATACAGGATGTTTCTTGCCAAACTACTTTATCAAATGTATTAAAAACACTTCCCACATTGCTATGTAAGGCTCATTGCCTCCTATTTAGAGAAGCGTTCTATATCCGTAACAATCGAGGTCCCTAAATACGTGAGCCACACCTGCGGGATCGCTGGGCTGAATTTTCGGTATAAAACTGTCTCTAAGTGATTTGCCACTGCTTCAGCACCACAGGTTAGGAAGATTTTTGCACTTCTATTATAAATAATTCGAACTGCAGCTATCGAAATACAATATTTGTAAAAATAGTTATCAGTAAAACAACAAATTAAATTGTTACACGCACACAATTGACTGGTATATTTGTACAGCAATAACATTCGTCAGCAAGAATCAGGATAGTTTTCAGAACGTAAATCATCGTTTGTTTCAACACGAAACCTGTTATATCTCATTTTTGACTGTTATGTAACTTGAAAAGTCGTATAAGTGTATGGTAACTACTAATTTTTCTACCAGTGAAACGCTATTTGATAAAATTGCGGCAGTTATGTGCAAGCGGTTCGGCACTTTATATGCGAAAATCAATGCAGGGCATCATTAAATACTTTTGACCCAAGTCTGTTCATGTGGATTATTGATACCACCTTCTAGACACGCGTAGACGCACTGTTACACTTAGTTTTGAGAGTTCACAAAGCAAGAATGTTTAACACGTGGAAAATGAAACTTGAACACTTTTCTTAAGGTGTATTGATGTAATAAGATTATGTTTGGCAACATAACTATTTAATAGGTGTTGAGTGTTCTGTTTTTATGCCTGTGTGTTTTGTCGGTCTGTTATTTAATTATTTTTCTTAAAGTAAAGGCTTCGTGTCTCGTCGTTGCAACGTCAGTTTCTGTGGAATTAAACTTTTGTATACGAACTTCCACACTGGGTGGAAGGTAGTCTGAATCACAGACAATATTTTTGTAGGGTGAGGAGGAAGTGTGAGCATAACGACACTTGATTATTTGGCTATTTTGACTACAGGCTCTGAAATATGGCTTTCATGACTATTCAAAATTACCATAACAGGACTTAGCAAGCAGTCGTGAGGTTTAAAATGCTGGTCGTCTTTATTATGGCGTATAATTAACGTTGATAATAGTCTCGAAAGCAAATGTCACATTTATAACAGAATAAATAATGCAAAAGATCACATTGAAGTTTCCAAAACAAAAATACTTACTTTAAGCTTACGAAATCATAAACGTGAGCAAAAATCAGCCAGAATACAACACTGTGTAAAGAAAACAACTGGTCAACTAAATTCAATCATTAACTTTCTCATCATCGAACTGTAACTGTCCATCATTCCCTTACATCTTCTGTAATTGGAACCAACATGTATTCGGAATCTTATAAATAATCAGTAAACAGGATCTATTAGTTTCCTGTATCTGATTAGTCGACTGCGTGGTTATTTCCTTCATCGTTTATGTTGGCAGTTTCATTGCATATGTCGATGACGCGAACTTCAAGGGTGCTAAAAGACAAGTTCGGCATTGGTTGTACGTGCTGTTAAACCACCACAACGAACACTTCGGGTGTGGTGCAGCCGAGAATTTCAGACATGTTAGCTACCACATTGTCAGTGTGTACGAGCTGTTCGTCCGTCTCGGCAGCAACTTCGGCCATGACATCTAGCTCTTCCCTCGGGTCAGTAATCGATCAAGCATTATTGTGATCACTTATGGCATAACGTCAAGCACTCCGAAATTACTGGTCACAACTTCGTTAATGTCGGCGAGAACTCCATACGTATTTTTAACCGCTTATTCAACAGAAACTACAAGTTCTACACCTGTGGCGACGACAGGCACTTGAATTGCTTCTTTCTCGGCCTTTCCTATGACATTTGTAGCTGAGTCAAAATAATATAAATGCTTCTACGGCTCCGTGGAACTTTATATCCTAGTTCTCAGTGCATTGATACAATGCTGATAGTACAAATGCGTGTGAATAAAAACAATTTACGTTTTATATTTTGTCAAAAATTATGATATGAAACAGTCAAGCCTACGACAAGGGACAGGGAGAGTGTCATAGTTTCAAGGTTTTTGGTGTTCGTTCTTTCTATGCAGTAACATACCGATTTTGCGGAGTATAAATTAGATATTTCACCTTGCGTGTAAAAGGGAATGAATATTATAATGTAAATATGTTCGATCATAAAAATAAACTAAATCATTGCGACTGAATCAATGTAAACTAACTTATACAAAATTGTATCTGAATTAATGAATTATAATCACGATATACAAATGAGAAGTGAGAGTGAGTATGGGGGATAGGCTTGGTAAAATATTTTATTGATTACACTTAAAACATTTTTTCATAGTGAAAACAAAATAATTTTCAGCGAAATACTGAAATTACTACTGAATTTTTAACAGAATGTAATAAATCGATGGGAAACTTCTAAAATAATGTAAGATAATATAAATTATTATTCAAGAAAACTTAATTTAAAACATATAGATTTATTATAAATGATTTCTGGAGCAATGTAAGACGCTTAAAGATGTTCATAACAGTTAGCAAAAGTTAAGTGCTTGCGTCCGTCATCGAATCTAGAAATGTGAGTCACTCAGAATCTCTGAAAATAAAACAGTTTGTGCTATCCATTTTGGCACAATTAGAAAGGAAAATTTTTTAAGGTCGTTGGAAAATTTGAGAAAGTTTGATAGAAAAATTAAAATTTTGGACGTGTTTGAGGGGAAAACGTAACATTTTGAAAGGGAAAAGTAAATAAATATGGCTGATGGTAGTCATGGAATTGACAGCTCCTCATATCCTCAATCTTCTTACTCAATATGATAACTCACTTTGCGTCATAGCAGGATTGTTATATATAAACTAATTTGTTGGAATTCAGAATTAATTATTGGCCTTTGAGGTATGGTCAAGCGCACACAAACTGAATGTGTCACGAAATCCACAAATAATTAATACTTCTAACTTTACCACATATTTCAGTTAACAAATCGAGTTACAACCCTCTCATGACACAATTTCCTGGTAAAATATTTAATATTACTTACACTGAGGTTGCTGAGCTTCTGCTAACATGCTTGCTAAAGTTGAAATCACCACAAACCACAGCACAGCAGCTGAATACCTCATCTTCTACTAACCTGAAATATAACACATGTGTTACGCTCTCATTGCAAAGACACTCAATCAAACGCTTCCATTTGTACATATAACTCAAAGTCGGTCTGATAGTCATACTGAGGTGTAGGATTATAAAAAATTACGGCAGTTTTACATCTCAGTAATTATGACAAAATGATAATTTAATTGAAAATAAGCCTCCATTGACAACTAAAACTGTTTTTCGAAATCTAAATAAAAATTTGTTGTATCTGGGAAATAAAACAATAAAATATATTAGCTTGCAAGGTCACGTACTGAATGAATAAATTTTTTGTAATTTTGCAACACGACATTATGTTCGTTTCATCGTTTTTTGGTGCTAATTTCAACGTTTTTATACTTGTGCGACTAAAGGTTAAATCAGATTTTAAAATACTGTATTCAGGGGTCAATTCTTGAGTTGTTGCAAGATTATTTTCACTTTAAAAATCTCACTGCGTGCTAGATTCTGAATTCCACTGCTCAGATTCCGTAATCAAAACCACGCTTCCGATAAGTGCTATTTTTGAGTAATTCACTGCGAAATGTGGAATATGATGAACGAAAAATTATTCCACACGCACACACACAAACACAGCACACACACACACACACACACACACACACATATATATATATATATATATATATATATATATATATATATATATATATATATACGGCGCGTGCGTGTTTGTTAGGTTAGGTAGCGCTCATTTTATACAGGTAACGATAAAACCGGTGTTACGTTGATTGAGCGAGTTTGTGAGTGAATAGTATATCGTATCGTCGGCAGATAGGCCCGCATTTAATTTCACTAAGGAAAAAATTAAACTTTAACTACCCGTCTTACTTTAATAACAACACTTAACTTATTTATGAAATAATTTCGAATAATGCATTTTGTGTGAAATTATTTTTAAAAACAATTTCTGGAAGCACTCATTTTCGAACATGCATCCCCGCGCCTACATACTACGCATCTTACACTTAGACCACCTTGACGTACATTGTAAATGGTCTTTTATACTTACATACTTTCTTCATACATTTGAGTGATAACCTATTTTTTATTTTGAATCGTGCAATTAATATTTAAATTCATATTATTCCAGAAATGTGCTTTTCAGGGAATGTTATTATTGTATAACTATGTAATTTCCGCGAACCTGTGGTTTTGGTACACTACAAATCTTTCCTAAGTTATTACAGAGAAAATCCTTGTAACATAATAAACAAATACCTTTACAAGTAAAATTATTGTACAATTACGAAGGTTTGCAAAGCTGAAAAAAATACTTGCATGATATTACGAAGAAAATGTTTGAACTTTTACAAGGATTTGTTAATTTTCAAAGAAAATCTCTAGAAACTTTACAAAATGTTTATAGTGTACTTAAGATGTTGAATGTTTTTAATTAATGGCCACAATGCTCTTGCATTTGAGTGCCAGTATCTCAGAAACGGTTTGCCTGAGCGCGTTGATACAAGTGCACCATTTCTGTTCCTAATGTCATCCCGGTTCTTTATTCACTAGAACAGGCTGCTACAGACATACATGTACAGAAATACGTCCATAATAACATAGGCGACCCCATGTTTCCAACGCATGGAATGGAATGGTGTTCAAACTTTGTTCCCTGCATACGTGTCGTCATGCATATTAATTGAATCCTGGTGGTCAGCGTTCCATTTGTAATGGTTGCTGAATTATCGTCACATAACTCATTAACACAACGTTCAAGGTGGTACTTCATTAATCCCATACTATTGACAGTAGAGACGTGGTTCTAATACTCATTAATCTTGATTTAAATCTGGCTGCCTGTACCCGCCAACTTTTCCGTGATTTACATTCCACCCTATATATATATATATATATATATATATGTGTGTGTGTGTGTGTGTGTGTGTGTGTGTGTGTGTGTTGGGGCAGGAATTCGACCGGCAAAGCGCAGGATGTTATTCCTGAGTAAATAATAATCACAAAGAATAGAGACAATTTTGTTTCTAAACTTAATATTAAGAATTAAATATGCCTTTGAAGTTCGAATTTTAAACGGTATTTTTATAAAATATATCTGAACGTCAATTTATGTCATTAATTTCTTCTAATCCACAGAAAATTCTGAAAAATACTTACCAGCCTTATGAAAATAACATGGGTGGCCAACCCTCCCCACACTTGCATATAACTTTAATAGTGTCAGGAAATTTGAACACTTGACAAAGTTGTATTGAGTTATGTGACTTGTGTAACATAAGGGAGACGGACACTTCTACGAATTCGTCTCTTCACAGAACGTTTCCCCTACGCTTCCCCTTACTCCCTCCACGAACCCCTGTGCCAACCTCCTATGAAGTACAGTGTTTGCTCATTGGCTGCCCCTACGCTTAAAAAAATCCCTCCTTTTCTTAGAAGTTGCCTGAAAGTGTGTCGTACCGCGTAAACTGGTACCAGGCAAACATGATGTGTGAGGAGGTAGCGATTTCGGCCGCGTGAAGTGTCGCAGCATTGGGTGCGAGTGACCAACAGCAGCGCGGGGGGAGACGGACACTTCTACGAATTCGTCTCTTCACAGAACGTTTCCCCTACGCTTCCCCTTACTCCCTCCACGAACCCCTGTGCCCACCTCCTCCGAAGTACAGTGTTTGCTCATTGGCTGCCCCCCTTCGCTTCAAAAAATCCCTCCTTTTCTTAGAAGATGCCTGAAAGAGTGTCGTGCCGCGAAAACTGGTACCAGGCAAACATGATGTGTGAGGAGGTAGCTAGCGATTTCGGGCGCGTGAAGTGTCGCAGCATGGGGTGCGAGTGACCAACAGCTGCGCGGGTTTTCAGGTCAGAGAAGGAGTACACGTCACTCGCGCGGGAAACACAATACGAGGCGTTTATAAAAGTTGTATTTGTATGTTGTCAGAAAACTCCGTTCACTAAGCATTTAATTTCTCTGTGTTAAATGCATGATGTGCTTGTCTCGCGTAATTTCATAATTCATAATTTAACGCAAATTCGAGTATCGTTGCAACACGAATCACGTAAAAATGACAAAGTGTTCGTTAAACCATTCTGCAATACACTTACATAACTCAACAGAACCAACGATCTCAACGATCTCTCGACGAACATGTTACTTCTTGATTTATGTTTTTTTTTTAATGCAATAACTGAAAATTTTCATTATAAGGTCAAAATACAACTTCACAAATAACGTGATTCCACATTTCTCCAAATTTAATAATTAACAAAGTATCTATTTCAATCCATAAGCATAGAAAATAAAGTTGTAGGGAATAAATAACAGTATAATAGTATTGTACGGTAAAATATCAATTAGATACTTTAAAAATTCGATATGCTATGTACTTATTTGTAACTATATTTAATCTCTTTAAAAAATTTTATTTTTCGAGTTTTTATACACATGCAAGAAAGGAAAGTAATATCTGCCTTAATTGATTATTATATGAATATGGGCTAGGTAACAACAATTTTCCAAATTATGTATATCAAAGAAACACAAACATCTAGGTTATTAAAATATTTGTTTTATATTTTGTTTTAACTTAATGCCTAAAATATAAATTTATGTTACCGATTTTGATAGCTTATAATGAT
>PNEQ01066361.1:0-62082 GCA_003012365.1 Medauroidea extradentata | reverse complement strand
ACAGGAGTAATTGTGTGCATAACTAATTGTGTTGTGAGAGTTCTAGTTGATTACTGTTTTGTGTATTTCGTAGCTTTGTGAGCTATTAAATCCAGTACTTAATTTAACTCTTTTATTTGTAATTCTAAGACCTCTATCCCAAAGAACTCATGGGAAATGCCCACATATGAAGTTTATGTCTCAAACTTGTAACAATATGATACCGTGGTCTTACGGTTGCGAACTCCATACACTCTAATTCGAGGTAAAACAGCCACCGAATAGTTAGCACAGAAGGTTGTTAATGTGACTTAGAGCATCTTATGAATTCTTAAACAGTTGGGCGAGTGACATTTCCTTATTTTTTATTGAAGAGAAGCACTCTAGCGCAGAGGTTGTCCACACTTACCTAAAATTACGTCACCATTGTCTGCTATCTTAAACATTCTACATTTAAGTTAAATCGAATTGGCTGAAACAGGATCGGATTTTCCACGTGGTGTTCTGCTCTTATCCATTTCCCTTGCATATTTCATCATTCGCGCATCATAAGTTACAAATATCTGAGTTAACTATTAGCTACTGAGTAGGGCCATGGAATAATATCTCATATCTGCAATTTATTGTCTATCACGTCTTCGAAATCACACGAAGAAACCTTCACGGCAGCGATTATAAAGGCGCTTTTAGTCAGGTATTTTTCCTACTCATCCAACGGATATTTCGAACGGTTATAACTAGGGCCCGGTAGTTTTCGCGAAAAGATTTTCGCCCCACTTTGTTTCAGTGTCTTACGTGCACACCTGCAGCTCAACTTCATGGCTATTGACAGAGTATTTTTGAGCAGAGTCGTTATTCATTTGACTATGCCAATCAGTACACGGACAACTGCCACACATCATGTCTATGATATGCGGGTTTAACATCCACACGCTGGGTGTTACGGCATCCTATCACTGACCACAAAGCAGAGATGCAGGTGCGCACGTAAGGCACTGAAACAAAGTGCTGGAAAATTCGTTTCGTGAAAACTACCGGGCCCTAGTTATAACATTTTGGAAATTCACGTTAATACGGAATTTATAAATATTTGTAATATTAAAGGACTCAAGCACACTGTAAAACATTTTATTATACTGCAGAGGTATAGCAGCATGTACCTTGTGAAGGCAAAATGTTTTCCTTTAAATCTGGTGTAAACCTACGTCTCAAAAAGTCTGCAAAAAGTGTGCAAACGTCTCGTAAAAGACTCAGAAATATCACGAACTTGAAAGCGAAAACTTATAGTCTAAGTATTTGTACATGTTTCTGCACATCGTACGCAGCGGTATACATACCAATTTTCTGGGGCTCGCAAGAAGGTCATCGAACCATGAACGTTTGTACAATATGACGTACCAATTTTTAATAGTTGAATGTACCATTATATCCGTGTTGCTTGTTAGCCAAAGGTAGCTGCAGCTGGAGAAATCGTTTCGTGCATACGCTTTTACGCACAATTTGTGAAACTTATGATGTTTTTATATTAAATGGCATAAAAGAATAGTTAAATTACATAATACAATCAAAACAATCAAAACTGTATACTTATACTGTTAGCACAACATTAGAAATATAAGCAATACAGAATGCAGTACGACAGCTATTTTTTTTTTCTTGTGTTGGCATAAATGTTCTCATACGAGGGTAAAAGACGCGCCAACTTCAATTTATAGTATATGTGCTCTGGCTTCCGTCAGTCATTTTGCATGCATTACTGATTTGGTAAGTTTCTCTTTAATGAAAATAAATATTACATTACATTGACTTGTCCCTTATACTTGTCAAGCCATTTTTGTTTACGTCTTAATTTAATTAGCTTCCCTTACATAAATATGTCATAACTCAATTTTTTTACAATGCACCTCCTCGGTTAACAAATCAAAACCTAATTATTTGTAAACCCGAATTTTTTATTAGTAGTCCAGATTCATTATTGACTTTTGTTTGCCTGGTCGCACCCACTAGATTCTATATCAAATTGTTAATTTAAAAAATACAACCTTTTTGTAAATTACTTGCATGAAATAACAGTCGTACGATTGGGTTTCTGGAACGGAGTAAGGAAAATGTTCATTACCTGAGCTCCGACGAAGAACACCTATGGATGAAGTGAAGCGAGGAGCTGAATGTAGAATTTTCTCGTGTCTCCGGAGAAGTGGGGCTTGCTTTCAGCCAATCGCAGACCTCACAGAAACTGCTTGTCTCACCTGCACAAAGAGATGAGTCACGATAACCGAAACTGAAGAAAAATATGCAAACTGTAAACAATTTTGATTACAAATAAATATCCAGACATTGTATGTTATATATAACAACCCTTTAAAGGAATTATAACTAGTTCGCTGATTTCCATTCTCTTAGAAGCACCAAAGGCTTTTCTTGTCAATCCTACAGATAACCTTATCTAATTACTATTTATTTATTGTCTTTTGTAAATTGTAAAGTTAGTACACGTAACCCTCCCTTACATTTGTTACTTGTTAACGAATAAAATTCGTGGTGGAGCTGTGGTAACATCGTACTTCCTGGAAGGCATTTTGTCTAAGCGTCGTTCTTATGTCAAAATAGTAAGGAAAAATACGAACAATTAAATTGTTATTACTAGAGCCATGAACTTTCCGCGAAAATAATTTTGCCCCACGTTGTGTCAGTGTCTTACGTAACGTGTGCAGCTCTGCTGCTTTGTAATTGGCAGCGTGTATTTGTGAAGTGACGTCTCTCATTTGACTGTGCCAACCACAGTAAGGTTACTGCGTCACCACACGTCTGTTATTTGTAGGTAGAACCTCAAGACACGTGACCGTTAAAACATACAATCACTGACCATGAACCAGAATTGTAGACGTGTACATAAGACACTAAAACAAACTGAGGCAAAATTATTTTCGCGAAAATTTCATGGCCCTAGTTATTATGTATAAACTAGAGATGATGGTATATCACGAAAATTGTTTGTGACAACATACCCTTGAAAACACTGTAGTTCCTTGTGGCATGTATGATAAGGTGATAAACGTCTCACACAACGCAGCTTTCTGCAGACCAATAACAACCGTAAAATATTACAATAGCGGGATTCTTATTGGCTTAGTCAAATAGGGCAACAGCTCCCAGAACAAGCTAAAGCCAGTCAACTTTTCATAAGCTGCACATACATTGAAACCCAGCAAACAGACAAGTTTTTCCGCGATAAACCATCATCTCTACGTACAACAAATTAGTGTTCATCACGTAGAGACTTTCGTCTTTCTGGATACGATTATAGTCCTTCCCGGAATTGTGTGTGTGTTTTATGTTTGTAGACAACAGCTAATACTGGGTTTGTATTATATGCTTTTTTGTTTTATTAGGGACTTTTCATGCCACTCGGCAACACTCGTTAGTAATGACGTATTTCCATAAAACGGTTCAGTTTGTACAGACCGCTCCTGGTGAATTGTTTCCAGCATAAACACTATTACATTCCACAGTTGTTGACTGTTTGCTAAGCTCCAACGTGATGTATATAACACTTAACGTTTCGTATCAACATTGGCTATCGTTTACTTGTAGCATTTGTTCTCTCTACAACAAACCCAGTTAGAACTGCACAGCTTGGACACACAGCGTGGGTGATTTGTCCCAAAACTGTTCACACGTGTCACGGTTAATATAATACAGTTTATTGGAGGCAATTTTAAACATTTTCGCGATTTTCCAGTGTCTCTAACAAAGACGTGCTAAAATAAAAATGCTCGACCAACTCTTTTAGGAACTGTTCCATAACTAGCTTTTTGCACATGCATTAATTATATTGTTCATATCGAAAAAAAAATACAACGTATTCAGTTATCATCTGTGGAAATATTTACGCATTTTCAGAAAATTGGTGAAAATAGGGTACGCAAAGTTTTCTTACTACGGGTAAGTCCACAAAATAGAAAAACCATGACTCTGAAATGTCGTGAAGTGAAAACAATAATAATACCTAGTGACAAATTGTATATTTTGACGAAGTTCGAAAAAAAAAACAATGTAAACTTTCACGATGTACCAAGTAATGTGTTACACTTGAACGTAACATGAAGAATTATTCGATTAAGACTATATAGTAAAGATCTGTGAGAGAGTTATAACAATTTTAATACAACAACTAATATTGTGGCACAAAGCCTACCCACCCTCGAGAGAACGCAGTCAGGCACGCATACCCTCCCTTCGTGAAAATATTTCTACAGCAGGTTGTTTCAGTGCCTCATGAGCACATCTGCAGCTCTGCTTCATGGTCAGTGATTGGACGTTTTTAACTCTTATCTATGTATAGTGACGTTTTTCTACAAATCACAGACATGTGGTGTCGCAGTAACCTTAATCTGACTGATAAAGGCAAACAAGGAACGTCTTTCCACGCAGATACGCGGTTAATAAAAGTGAAACAGAACTGTAGATAGACACGTAGGGCAATGAAACAACTTACTGCAAATATCTTTTCTTGAGAAGCAAAGTGTCCCTATTTATTGCTATGGCTATAATTAGAGAAAATAGTTTATCACGGAAAAACTTGACTGTTTGCTGGGTTTCAACGCACGTTCAGTTTATGAAAAGATTACTGGCTTTCGCTCGTACGCAGAGCTGTTGCCCCATTTGACTAAGCCAGTTAATATCCCACTACTGTAATATGTGATGTATATTATTGGTCTGCAGACAGCTACGTTGTATCAGACATACATCACCAAATCATACGTTAAAATAGACTACATAGTATTTTCAAGAGTGGAAGCGGTTACGACGGTCGAGCACGGCAGGTCAGGACCTCGGTCAGCATCATGGGGTCCTGGGGTCTTATTCTGTATCTTCTCCTCGGTAACGTCAGTCATCCGTTACTGACTTTTGATAGCGTCAGCGATACAGATAGTCACGCGTGACTGTCATGCAATGGTATTCTGTTAACCATTTTTGTAACGTTCTTCAACAGCTTTGATATAGGTTTGGCAACATTGTAGGTACCTTTCCGAAACCACGCTGTAAATGTTATATTTCTGGCCATTAGCAGGAACACATGGCCACACGATTTACATCTTGCTGTGCGGCAACGTGAAAGTGTTTTTAGCATAGAGGTAATATATAGTAGAGGGAGCATGACGTCACAAATGTGTGTCCAACATGGTCTCGAGAGTTTGGCGTTGTTTATTTATGTTTTCTCGTCGTAAAAATGCAGTCGTGTTGTTTGAAACTCATGGTGTACCTTCCAGAATATATATTTAGTCATGTGGTGTCACCGAGATCTCGGTTCAAAACCTTATAATTAGTATGTAGCTGATATTTACTTTTCACTAAAAACAGCTGGGTTAAGGAAAACAGTAATGTGGCGACATTGTTTACATTTGTCGTTCTGAAATGTCTACGCAATTATACTATGCGATAAAATGGTAGTATACTCTCCTTAGTTCATAAATTCATAAGGAACCAAAATAACCCAACATAGTTGTGATTACTAAGCAATTATTATCTTTTCTCTCAAAGTTATTTCAAACCTCCCGCGAATATTTCACTAAAGTCACGTGACATGTTGAACACACAATTTCGTATGCAGCTGTATAGAGGATACTCCCTCTACCCTATAGTTACTCTAAGGTTTTTAGGTTAAAGGTTGAGTAATGGACACGGTCGTAGAAGAACAGGTCTGGACACTCACCTATCTAACATTGTATTTTGCTTGACCCCCTTGTTGTTTGGTTATAGTTCGTAAAGTTACCGAAAATATTGTGTTTTATTGGCGCTTCAGTTAGGGCGGTCGGACCCAAACTCCGCCCACTTTTTTCCATTGTTAAATTTATAAAGTAAATAAAGATTGCGGGAGCCTTTTCTTAAATTTGTGAGCGAAGTAAGCATTTCGAAAATTGATAAAAAAAATATATATTTTGATAAATTGAAAGGAAGTGGGCGGAGTTTGAGTCCAATCGCCATAACTGAAGCGCCAATAAAACACAATATTCTCGGTAACTTAGTGAACTACAGCCAAACAACAAGGGGGTCAAGTTTCCAGGCGAGTGTCCAGGCCTGTTCTTCTACGGCCGTGGTAATGGATCGACTTTGTGAGATGGAGGCAGAAGCTACGAAGTTTCGTTCTAAGAGAACGACTGTTCGGCAGTACGAAATAATGTTGAATTTCATGAGGGAAAATAAGGAATTTTTCAGAGGTACATCTTGATACCGAAATGTTTTTTTTTTTTTAAATTTTCGTGTATGAACAATCGCCTAAATTGATCTTCGTCCATTTCTGTGAACGTATTTAGGGTATCTTGTATTTGCCTCCTCATCAATTGCATTTGCCGACGCTTTTCCTAATTTTCGAGCTCATCTAAGAAATATAACCTTCGCAATGCCGCTGCCATATTTACAATTTCACACACACAATCACGCTAACACCACTTCGCTAGTTGCTGTTACTTAAAGTCGCTCACAAACCTTTTGAACGTCAGCCACAGTGCCATGGAGAGTTACAGAATACGAATTAGTCTCGTAACGATAGTCGCGTGGTGAATGTCTCTACACAAGGAACGTATGTGAACACAAAACAGTTACAGAATAAGCACCCTAGTGGTCACATGACAGACAGCACCCTCTACGCCGTAACGTACATCTCCAATACTCGCGATGTATTACAAACATATCCCCGTTTACCGTGCCTACTAGCGGAAGTATGTTAGGTCGTATTTATTGTCTTCGAGACTCCTGTGGGGCCGCGGTGGCCGAATGATCAGACCACTCGCCTCCCACCAAGGCGATCCAGGTCTGATTCCCGGCAGGGTCGGTCCCCAGATTTTCGCATGTGGGAATCGTGCCGGACGATGCCGTTGGTCCACTGTTAGAAAAAATTTCCGTGAAATTACGGAAAAGTACTGGCAAAAAATTATCCAGAAATCTTCGTAAAGTAACGGACACTCAGTTTTTCTTGATAACGGAACCCTCAGTAAAATTACAGACAATCCGTTTTCCACAAAAATATTAAATTTACTTAATCTACTAGCATTCCATTTTCCAGAAATACTACATTTTCTTACTAACTACGATTCATCGAGATTATTACACACTTTTTAGTGTTCTGAAAAATTTTTCGAATTCGCTGGGGTTCGAACCCACGACCTTACAGTTGCCAGGCAGAAACTCTAACCACTTTACCACAGTGATAATTTATCAATAAGTGAGTTCTGTGCAGTGGTAAGATATCAACTTTATAGGAGACAACTTTTGTATTTGACATCCTGATTTTAGAGAACTTCATTAGTTACTTTATGACAAAAAGATTTTAGTCTATAGAAATAAATAACTTTAAAGGTTCATAAACCCTAGCGCGAAGCACAGAGTACAGGTGCGATTTTTTTCAGCAAAGAGAATATAAGACACGTGTGGCCATTAAGTGGAGTATGCTAGAAGGGTATGTCATAATGAAAGGGAGGGGGCAGAAGAGCCTACACAGGTATGCTTTAAGACAGGACAGTGGTATATCATAAGAAGGGGGTTATGACAGGGAGGGGGTGTGTCATAAGGGTAGAGATAGGCTAGTACAAGCATAGGGTGCTGAAAGAGGGGGTACACATCCACTTCCCCCTCATGGTGTTTAGGCATAACTTGTACCAAAACTGTCCATTCCCCTCACTTCTCCTCCACCCTCACACCCTGCCCAACCCCTTCTAGGGCGGTGCTTAAGCCGTCAGCCAATCACAGACCTCATGGCACTTAGGTGCTATTCGTACTGAAAGACCCCAACAACCAATCCCAGCCTAGGACATCCCCCCCCCTCTAATGGCCCTAGTGCCCAATAGCAGCGCCCGGGGGAGGGGGGACTATTGCTATTCAAATGCATCTTATGCCAGTTTTGCTCCCAGTTGGGCCAAAACACCGACGTGGTCACTACCCTGAACACTTCCGTCACTTACTGGACTGTTCGGCCCTTTGTCCATGCGCGATACAAGTCCTTGTTTGTATTGCTCTTCTCTTCGCGGCAAAGTGTGGACAACCAGGAAGCAGCACTTAACTTACATTACCTTAGCTTGTCTTGTCTTCTTTTCGTTTAGCACCATTGTGCATGCACATTAACTCCAGGATTTATGGTGATTACTAATGCCACTTTTTTTTTTTTTTTTTTTAAAGAAACACAGTAAAATACGCTTTAAAATTGCAGAAACATATTTACATGAATTTATGGAAAGTTACGGTCAAACATCGGTAAGACTGGCAATACGGACAAATTTCCGTAAACAAAAAATACTGAAGCCGCTTCCGTAAAATTACAGTACTTTTCTGTAAATATTTCCGTGAATTTACGGAAATTTTTAACAGTATCGGCGGGTTTTCTAGGGGGATCTCCCGTATTCCCCACCCTTTCATTCCGGTGCTGCACCATACTCACCTCATGTCACCCTTCACCAGCGCTAAAGACCTCGTGATGTTAAACGCTGACCAAGTCTCTCACTCACTCAGAGACTCCTGTATGCAGACATTCCTCCGTCGCTGTGTTTAGTAATTTGCCTCAGATATTCGGCGACCTTCAACGTAGCACTCTACGAATTATCTTGGGTTCTCGTGCCGAAACATAGTGTACACTCACTACACAGCAACTATCTGAGAGGCAGGCGAGTATACGAGGAAGTAACCATGTGAAGGTGAAACAAACACAGCTTACCTACCTTGCAACACTGTGCACGACGACTGCGCAGGCGACGTAAAAATACCGACTGGAGCGAGCTCGACTATAACGACGTCGATGATGTGCGGACCTCAGCAGTTAATTAGGTTAATAGCCGCGCGCACCGGCTGTAATCTGGGCGATGACTGGCCCTCTTAGAGCGCCGTCTATCAGTACCGTTCAATATCTTCCTGCTGCAACACTTATCCCTACAGCTGATTACCTGCCAGCTCCTATATTCTGCGGCTAATTTAATTACGTGCCTCTGATTATTCTTCTTATCATTCTGCGGCACGGCCCAAACTATTAAACCCTTCGCATCAATATTACTACGAGCCCGTAAATTTTGCTTAGCTTTGCAGGACTATGTCCAGAGCCCCTACTTTGATGAAAATAATTTATTACCAACTTGTTTCAAAGTCTGCAGACTAGTTAAGTTTACTTTAACTACAGGTTATAAAGGAAATGTGTTTTCTTATGGGAGAGTTTGGTACAGGGAAACTTTCTGCCGCTAATTGCGCGTCTATCGCAAAGGAACCATAAATATACGAAACCGTAGTGAAATTAAACTTAAATAGGCTTGGAAATGACAGAAGTCATTTAACTTAATTTTAAAGTGAAAATGGACCAATTATGCGTTTTAAACTAACAACTTAGTGTAACTTACAATTCAGAAATCCTCTGTGATTGTTCAGTTTGCACCCATTACCGATAGCAGCGCTCAAGCGGCAGAAATGTTCCCTGTGCCAAACTTTTAACATTGATCTTTCTAACCTATTCTCGAATACACACAGAGGCCTATGTGAGATCGAACGTACACTCCAGACACAACGCTAAATGGCACGGTTACCTTCACAAATAAGAGACAGCCATAAAGGAGCGGCCGTGTACATTGAAAAGAGGCGTTATTAACTGGATGCAAGATGTAATTTTGTATGAGACCTCTCATGCGAACCTTGATGCAAGAATATCAAGAAGATACAATTAAAAACATTACATACATATCGTTAACAGCACACGTCCTCTCCTCGCAGGATACATGTTGAAGATTCTGCCATCATACACATTTAGTTTTACAACAGGCACAAGTAAACAACAAATAATCGATGATTATTTGTTATTGACTAGTATTTTTGCAATGGTAAAGCAAGTAGACCTTACGTCTCGCCGACAGCGAGGTCATTAGTGACGGCGACACACAGCTTGGTACAATGACAGGCGCTGGGAGAGGAGTCGGCCATGGCCTTTGTGAAGGAACAATCCCAGCATTCGCCTGGAGACATTTAGGGAAACAATGGAAAACCGAAATCAAGATGGCCGGAGCAGGGGATTGACCCTGGTGCAACCTAACGCGAGTTCAACATGTTACCTTTGCACCACCTCTCTCGGTCCATCCTCTTGAAATACATATTTCCTGTATCCCCTGTGTGTTAAAATGTATGTTAAATGACCCGCCAAATTTCTCCTAATTCAGTCAAAACCATGATTTGCTTCCACCTCCACAGTCGATATACAGTTTACACATGGACAGGATAGAACGACAATTATACCCTTTCGATACGTGCAACATGCAAGACCTAGCACATTAAGGCAGCAGTATGGCTGGGACTCGAAAATGTGAGCAACGTGTTCGGAGTTACATTTTATTCTCACAGTCCAGTAAATGTGTGTCCACTGTGCTTATCTACGAAAAGAAAACACACTTCAGACTATTTGTGAATATGACTTTTAAAACGCCACGCATATTGGAAGCATTATTTTAAAGGCTTCAAACTTGGCTAAAATCGGCTTGTTCAGACGGTTGTTTCACAAGCTATACGTACCGGATTCGCTCAAAATTGAGGTCTTCAACTACATTGGACTTTGTTTCAGTGACGCGTTCATAGAGTCACCGCTGAAAGTCCAAAAGTAAACATGTTATTGTCTTTGAATGTTTCTTGCAATTGGGCAGAATAACAAACTGTACTATTGTGGACATACGTCATGGCCATATTATGTCGTCCCAGAATAAGAATTTTTTCCAGTTTTCACTTTTACTTCACCTAAAGACGGGAGCAGATGTCTATTCTACTCTGTGTTCTTTTGTGTCTTCATCGTTGTGTCGTCTAGTCTGTTGTCTGTAGACGTCGTCGTTGTTATCCTGTCTTGTGTCCATTATTGTCTTCGTCCTAGTATTGTCTGTGATGTATTTGATTGTGATATACATATTTTCACAGATTATATTGTATTTCGGCTTTTATTTTTGGTTGTTTATAATTTTTACCTTTATTTGTTGTTGACTAATTCCTTATGGGATCTTTCATGTTCTGTTGTTTAGGTTTATGGATGTGTTGACTACAGCCAAACTAGACTTGTTTTATCTTTTTTAATTTTTCGTTGTTTGTTTTTCTTAGTCTTATTCTAAGATTTCTGGGACGACATCGCAATGGCGTATATGTCCACACTACATGTCAGTAAATGTTATCGTGGGAACACTGCGCATGTTTTTACGACTCTGAGAGTATAGACGATATCACAGTGCCGGCAGGCGTCGCTCTAGCGCCTCAACGACTTTCTCCTCTCTCTCTCTCTCTCTCTCTCTCTCACACACACACTTCACCATGAGGCCGCCTTAAGGTCTTGTTACTGAGTTTTGCAGTAATTTAGAAAAAAAAATGTATTGCTACCTAATACTCATATTAAAATTTCGCTCCACAGTTTTGACACTTGTATGTTCTATATTGTAGGTGTTTTTTTTTTTTTTTTAAGAAATGTACTGAACGGTTTTTTAGATTTCATCACCCAAAGCACCACGTTTTTCTGTCGTGAAAATAAGCAAAGAAGAAGCCAAATATTTGTTTTTTGTTGACGAATGGTAGGGCCTACATTATTTGTAAAAACGCATCCACAGTATTGTGCATCGTGTGACTGCACATCGACTCAACTTTTGGTTACAAAATATTTGAGTTATTGGCACCAGTCTGAAAAAAACTCAGGAACAAGCCCTTAAGGCCTCACTCTTTAGTTTTTCAGTGGATTCGAAAATATTTTTTTTAACGCAAACTAATACATATATAAAAAGATTCTTCCTTACAGTTTTAACACCTATATATCATCGTTTGTATCTGAATTTTTCTGTCGCAATACACCAAACGGACTTCTAAATTTTTACCCCTGAAATATCACATATCGTGTTGTCAAAATAAGCCAAAATGAAGCAAATATTTTTTTGCTAGCAAACTGTACATTCTTTTTTTTAAAGCTCTGGTAAAATTGTATATCGTATGACTGTACACTGTCTCAAAATTTTTCAAAGCATTTGGTTAAAAAATATTTGAATTATTTGCAATACTTTGAAATAAATGAAAGATCATGGCCTTAAGCTACATGTCTCCTGATCTTGTACGAGAGCCACCTAGCGCAAGAATTTTTCTATTTTATATATGTATGTATATATATATATATATATATAGTATCTGACCGTATTCGTACACTAGTTTTGAATGAGCCGTGTAAAATGTACTTAACTAGGTGGTTGGCGAGAAAGTGATCACTTTTGAAGACCATATTGTCTAAAATAATTAGAGACACTGGTAAATCGCAGGAAACGTTTATGGTTTGCTAGGCTCCAACACGCTATGTATAACACTACAGGTTTTCCACCTATATTGGCTATAGTTTATATGAAGCACTGTGTTCCTCTTCAACACACCCAATTATAACTGTACAGTTTTAACACAGAACGTGTGTGATTTGCCAGAAAACTGTTTACACGTGTCACGACTGAGATACTAAACTATATTGGAGACTATGTTAAATATTTTCGCGATTTCCCAGTATCTCTACGTATAATGTAAAAAAAAAAAAAAAAAAAAAACATTTTTATTGCGACCTCAACCGTTAAGTTTTGAGTATCGCATATGCTATACACATTGGTTGTTACTTAGATAGCTTCAGTTATAATAAACGTGTCAGGAAACTATAAATAACCTATCAATAGAAATAATTGTTTATCGCGGGAAAACTTGACTGTTTGCCCGGATCCAAAGTACGTTCAGCATACGAAAAAATTACTAGCTCTTGCTTGTACGTAGAGCTGTTGCTCTATTTGACTAAGCCATTAAGAAGCCCGCTATTGTAATATTTGACGCATCTTATTGGACTACAGACAGCTACGTTGTGTTAGACATGTCACCCAATCACACATTCCGCAAGAAACCACAGTATTTTAAACGGTATGTTGGCACAGAAATATTTTCGCTGTATACCATCATTAGAGACGATGGTATACAGCGAAAATGTGTTGTGCTAACGTACCCTTGAAAACACTGTAGTTTATCGCAACATGTATGATTTTGTGATACACGTCTGACACTCCGTAGTTGTCTGCAGACCAATGACAGGCATCAGATATTACAAGAGCGGAATTCTTATTGGTTCAGTAAAATAGGGTAAAAGCTAAACGTACATGCGAAAGCCAGTAATCTTATGGTAAGATAACAGCACGTTGGACTCCAGCAAATAGTCAAGTTTTCCAGCGACAAACCATCATCTCTAACCGTCATCTGTACCTATAATCCACGTGCCCGATGACCTCCGCACCGGCGCACGGTTGCAACAGGTAAGACTACACGTGCAATGTGGCGTCCTTGGAGCTGACAGCTGTGGCCAATCAACGACGTACTTCCCTTGCGACATGCCGGCGCCGTGCGGGGCGTAAAAGCCTACGCCGGGGAAATTGTTCGTGGCCTAAAGCGGTAAGTACGGAGGTCATTATGCGGACGTGAAGTGTGGGTATGTGCACGTGTGCGCGGTACTCGCCTACACACGTCAAGTACGTCGTCAGGCTCTCTCTAGGCCATCCCATATTTAATGTATAGAGGCAAGAGTATTTCGCTTATTAATCTGGCAACAGTTCTCAGTCCTATAAACGCACTGGTCAAAGTAGAATATTCATTGGCTCCTAACCGTACAAGTGGGTAGCGGGTGTTAGCCCCACGACTTATTTTGTTATTTACTACTGACTTGCAATCTCCGAAGGTGTGTCAAAACAGCTATCGTCTAATCACAGAAGTTACAGTTATCTATAGGTTCTTGGCGTCTAACCTGACCTTGAATCAATATGCGAAATACTCGTGCCTCTATTAATGTACAATTTGTGCAATGCCTAGGGAAAGGAATAATTCGTGAGTTCAACGACCAGCTTGTGTTAAAATGCACTGTCCTATGTATACTCAAGACCGGTCAATTCTTTAATTTTCTGGCGTTCCAATGAGTGGCAGCTAGTGGACAAATCATCACAGGTCATAGAACTCACGAAACGTTCCTGCATACACATGCCTTCTCTGCTCTGCCCTTATTGTTACTTTTTATTTGTGAACTCGGTTTTTTACAGTAGGTACAATATATGTAGAGATGATAGTTAGGACCATGAACCTTTCGCGAAAAGAGTTTTGCCCCAGTTTGTTTCAGTGCCTGATGTACACATCTATATAGGCTGTTCAGGATAAACTGAGCACTTAACGGAACTTGTAATTAATTTTAAAAATGTTAAATTGGGCCAATAGATGTTAACTTTTGAGTGTGTTGAAACATTTACACTAGTTTTTAGTTGCACAGAAGTTTTCGTATTAAAAATAGTTAATATGGCTGCAAAACGGCCGAAAGAAAACTTTATGGAATGCTCACTTTATCGTGAACGGCCTATAGTTCTGATTCATAGTCAGTGATTGTATGTTTTAACTGCCACGTGTCTTGAGGTTCTACCTGCAAATAACTTACATGTGGCGTCGCAGTTACATTACTGTGGTTGGCACAGTCAAATGAGAGACGACACTTTACAGAGACGCGCTGCCAATAACCACGAAGCACAACTGCAGATATGGACGTAAGGCACTGGAACAAACTAGGGCAGAATTCTTATCGCGAAATGTTCATGTCCCTAATGATGGTATATCGCGGGAAAACATGACTGTTTGCTGGATTTCAACGTACGTTCAGCCTACCATAAGATTACCGGCTTTCGCTTGTACGTAGAGCTGTTGCCCTATTAACGAAGCCAATAAGAATCCCGCTATTATACTATTTGATTCCTGTTATTGTTCCCCAGACAGCTACGGAGTGTCCGACGTGTATCACTCAACCATACATCTTGCGAGAAACTACAGTGTTTCCAAGGCTATGTTGGCACAAAAAAATACGTGATACACCCCATTATTTCTAACCGGCTTCCCTAAATTTAGGTACACATCACACAAACCAATATTATAATGAATTCTCAATAATGTTCGCGAAAATATTTTTCAACCAATTTGTTTCAACGTGCACGTCTGCAGTTCCACTTCAAGGTCACTGATATAAGCGGTTCGGGATTAAGTGAGCACTGAAGAAAACCCTGATAAAGTTATATTTTCAGTCAATTCGTATCTTTCCGCTCGTAACCGCTAACGACGGACGTGTTTAACCTCTCAGGACACGTCACTTTATGTTTGCGCGTGTAAGATAAATTGTGTTGTCAGTATGAATCAATAAAATTTAATTTTAAAAACGTTTATTAATTATATACAGTACAATTATGCAGATTTCGGTTGGTTTTGTTTACGTATTGCTGCCTTTAAATAGAAAACACACAGAACTACATTGCGTAATTTCGCTGTCAACCATACAATCAGTTAGGGGACAATTATGTAATGTTCAATTATATGCAGTAACGACTAGTGACATTTTTCAAAGGTAACATTTTTAGTGCTCACTTTATCCCGAATGACCTATAATTAGAGGCACGAGTATTTCGCGTATTCATCTGGCAACAGCCTAGATTTCTCAGTTCTATACGTGTATCGGGTGAAGCCGAATATCCATTGGCTTCTAACAGTACAAACGTGTAGCACGTGAAATCCCCACGACTTGTTTCCTTATTTATAACTGGCTTGCAGTCGTCAAATGTATGTTAAAACCGCTCTCGTCTAATCACAGGAGGAGAAGTGAAGTATACGTTACTGAGCTCAACCTGACCTAGAATCAATACGTGAAATAATCGAGCCTCTGCCTATAGTATATGTTTAATTCTTTGCATCTTGGGATTACACCCTCAAATCACGTGTGTGCATTGTCGTCGTAACCCTGTAGTTGACTGGCCTAGTCAAATAATAGTCTCCGCACAAATAATCACTGCCAGTAATCATGAAGCACAGCTGAAGATGCAGATGTGCGCGAAAGGCATTCAAACAAGCTAGAGAGAGAGAGAGAGAGAGAGAGAGTTCGTTTTCAAGAAAATCAAGGGTCCCTATCAATATTGACTAGGGCCATGAACATTTCGCGAAAATAATTTTGCCCCAGTTTGTTTCAGTGCCTAACGTACACATACCAAGTTTTGCTTAATGGGGTTATTGGCTGCGTGTCTCTGTGAAGTGATGTGTTTCATTTGACTGTGCCAATCAAAGATGGTATATATATATATATATATATATATATATATATATATATATATATATATATATATAGCGTTTCCAAGGATACGTTGGCACAAAAATTTTCGCGATATACCATCACTGTATCATCACTAGCCATTATATATATATATATATATCCTTGGAAACGCTGTAGTTTCTCGCAGCATGTATGGTTGGGTTATATACGTTTGACACGACGTAGTTGTCTTTAGACTAATAACATTTACCAAATATAACAATACCGGAAATCACATTGCCTCAGTCGAATAGGGTAACAGCTCTACGTAGGCTACATGTAAAAGCCAGTAACCTTTTGATAAGTTGAACGTACGTTGCAACCCAGCAAACAGTCAAGTTTTCCCGCGATAAACTATCACCTCTAATTATGCCGCATAGGAATTTATAGTCAAATTTGATATCTATCAGCTAATTAAATTGTTTATCACTCCTTCGGATGACACGTGTTTTGGTGAATAATGTAACAACTTTGACATGAGTAATACAAAATTTTTTCCAGACCAGGAGGTCGAATTTTGTATGCAAGCACGCAAGATGATGGAGTATATGTTAGTTTTATTTATAACCTGATTACCTGATAGGACTTGCTTCACAAATTTGGGTAGGACTACACAAATTCTATACTCAGAATATAAGGTTTGTAAATAATGGTATTTTCAGTAAGGCCTAGAGAAGGTTCTGTATTTTTGAAGAGTAGTTTGCAAGATGTTTTCCGTAAAATCAGCCAGAGTTTGTGCGTTTACCCCGTATCTCCGTAAATAACAGCTCTAGGAATAATATATATATATATATATATATATTTATTTATTTAAACTAGAAATCAATTACCTTTAGACGGCACGTTTGACTTTATTCTTATCGTATAACATCAAAAAGGAAACAAAATAATGACAATGGCCAAACTTTGCATTATTAGGTCCTATGCGCTCAGTGTCTGAAAGAGTCTTGCAACGGGGGTAAAAGACTTTGTGAAATATTGCAGACATACGTCATGAACTGCAATTGCGTACGCCCATGTCAACAACATTTCCCAAAATAACGCTCTGCGATCTAATTTACTAAATATTTTACTATTTTACAACTATTTATTAATAATTACTAAATGTAAAAATTACTAAATACATGCGCTAATGAAAATTCACGAGCAAGTTTTTGGTGTTTGGAATATTACCCCATGTAAGTTCATCCGTGTTCGAAATTTCAACTACTTAATGGCCTCTTGATCCACTACTACATTCTATTTGGTAATTAAAATAATACATGTAAATAATGCACTGTAGATGTATCATTTAGCAACACTGTAGATGTATCATTTAGCAACACTGTAGATGTATCATTTATTAACTATTTTTATCATATGGATAATATGCAGGCTTTTATTGAATTCCCGTTATTTTGAAACCTTGAATAGCATTGCAGACGGTTATCAAATCCTGGTAATCGACAAAACCTGGTCACGTGACTGAGATAACCTACCCCACTCCAGTGGGTAAATTTTCATAACCACCTATCGTCTCTAAGCCCAAGGCTCTCAACTGGCGTCTACTTTCCTTTGAACGTTCCTGTCAACACCAGAAATGTTTGTAGGTATCTTTTGTTTTTCTTTGCGCCCGAAACATTTTATAGCTGTGTGCAGGGTTATCCCAGAATTCAATCCCGCATGCAATCACCCAGCGGAAATATGCACATGACTTAATGTTTTGAAACTTTCAAGTTTAAATATACTTTTAGTGACCTGCATAAATAGGGTTTTATTCTGGAAATGGCACTTGGAAATGTTAGTGCTCGGCAACACTCCAACTCCTAGGCGTTGCCAACTTCACACCACGCGACTAGAAACATCTACAAGGTAGATGTGCAGAGACACTGGAAAATTGCGAAAATGTTTAAAATAGTCTCCAATAAACTGCAGTATATTAACCGTGACACGTGTGAACAGTTTTGGGACAAATCACACACGCTGTGTGTCCAAGCTGTGCAGTTCTAACTGGGCCTGTTGTAGAGAAAACAAGTGCTACAAATAAACAATAGCCAATGTTGATACGAAAACGAAACATTTAGTGTTATATACATCACGTTGGAGCCTAGCAAACAGTCAACTATTCCCGCGATTTTCCAGTGTCTCTATAGATGGATTGTGCAAACCAGTGCAGAAAATGTTGAATGGAGACAGAAGAATTCGCGAATTCACTGGGCGTCATGGCAGATATAAAATACGTGTACGTTTGAGCTGCTTCTCGTCTCCCTGGAGGATTGTGAGCTAGTGACCGCATAAAATGTATAGTCGAATGATTTACATAACTAACACCATGAATATAGGGCCTAGTGCAGGTCCTTGCTACGTCATCAACCTGTGATAAAACGTAGGCCACAAAAATAATAACTAGAATCAATGATTTTTGGCGAAAAGAATTTTGTAACAACTTATTTCAATGCCTTACGTGCACACCTGTAACTCTGGTTCGTGGTTATTGGTAGAATATAATAGGGCAGACGCGTGGCTCATTTGACTGTACCAACCAGAACAATATTACCGCGACACTACACGTCCGTGATTAGGGATAGGACCCAGAGACGCCGGAAGTTAAAAACTCCTAATCACTGAACATGAAGCAGAGAAACAGATGCGCACATAATGCATTGAAACAAATTGTTGCAGAATTATTTTCACCAAAAATCACTGGCTCTAATAATATCTAATAGTAGTATCGTATGACTAGAGATGACGGTATATCGCGAAAAAAATTTGCGCCAACATAGCCTTGAAAACACACAACACAACTGTCTACAGACCAATGACATACATAGAATATGACAATAGCGGGATTCTTATTGGCTTAGTTGAATAGGGCACCAGCTCACCAACAAGCGAAAGCCAGTCATATTTTCATAAGTTAAACGTACGTTGAAGCCTAACAAATAGTCAAGTCTTCCCGCGATAAACCATAATCTCTACGTATGACGTACGGCGAGGGTATCGTATCCAGGCTGCAGACTTAATACTGCGCGTCCTGAACGATGACACTGAATGAATGAAGCCCTACAACGGAGATGTGCCGGAATGAAGACAGCGGCAGAAGCGGAAGATCCCCGAGAAAGTCTGCCGACCAGCGGCACCGCCCGACACGATTCCCTCGTACGAAAATCCGGGGACCGACTCCGACGAGGATAGAACCCGGATATTCTTGGTGAGATGCGTGTAGTGTGACCACTAGGCCACCGTGACCCCTAAGCCGCAAAAACAGACAATTGACCCGAGATTAAACTAAATTAGAATCGGAAACATCTGAGAATTAATTTATGATAAGTATTGTCACGATTTTGTAACGAAAATATTTTTGCCCCAGTTTGTTTCAGTGTCACACGTGCACGTCGGCAACTCTGCTCCATGGTTATTGGCAGCGTGTCTTTGTTTAGACATGTCTCTCATCTGACTGCTCCATTCAGAATAACATTATTGTTAGGGGCCCCTGGTTTTCGCGAAAAGAGTTTTGCCTCACTTTGTTTTCATGTCTTAGGTGTTCATCTGAAATACTGCTTCGTAGTCAGTGATTGGCTATTTTAACTGCCTCGAGCCTTTAGATTCTATAGGCAAATCACATACGTGTGTTGTAGGAACGTTATTGTAACTGGCCCAGTCAAATGATATACACCACTTTATAAAGACATGCTGCCAATAACCATGAAGCAGAATTGCAGATGTGCACGTAAGGCACTGAAACAAAGTGAGGCAAAATTCTTTTCGCGAAAATCAAGGGTCCCTAATTATTGTGAGTCAGTACGTCAGTCATTTTCCAAGTCATTCAATCACAGATGATATAGCAGAGCTGCAGATATGCACATGACGCATTGAAACCAAATGTTGGAAAAATCTTTTCATCATAAAATCGTAGCTCTAATGATAAGCCAGTTGATCCTATATACTTGCGAATCAGGAAAATGCAATGTCGTCGGAGAGCTGACAGCCCTTCTTGGCAAGGTTGCATCATAGCAGGAACTTCTACTGGAGGCTGCTATGCCGGTATAATCCTGACCGAATCCCGTTCTACCAGGTCTCAAGTGAAACGGACCAATCGCTGGAACATCAACCAAATTGCAAAATACCAGAACCAGAGAATACGTAGCACAGTGAAGTCCACATTGCAGGTTACTGATCTCGCGAAGTTTTCCTTTCTCTACACATGGCGTGGTGATTCAAACCTGTACTTCTAAGTCTGTGATCACTTTCAATGACCGCATTCCGTGGCTGCTTCATACTCGCCTCATATTACCCCTTACCAGAGCGCTGAACATCCCTTCCTTTTTCCTCCTCAAAGACCACCGCAAGGGAGAGTGGAAAATAGCAGGAATCTCTCGTGGCACCGTATTGTGCAGAACACTGAGTCGGCCTGCGTCTTGTATCATTGATAGGGACGGGAAAAATACACAGGTTAACTGACCTGTAGGATAGCCTCCAAGAATATATGAGTACTCAAGTAGACAGTATCTGCTCATTACTGCTCACTTCCACAGTGACATGGGCGTGCCTTTAGTTACACGATTATTGCCTCAGCGACTTAGATAAGGTGTCAAATAAGTCAAGAGCCAATCGCCTAAGTGACACCAACGAACAGTTGTGAGAATTCTAGCTTGTGTCTGAAAGAAAACGCGAACTATTCAGGTCCCTAATAATTGAACGATGGTAACGTAATTGTTTAAAGACGAGTCAAGAATACTCAGTAGCAGTACCAAAGTTATTACTGACCCAGTTAGATGTGGATAAGCCAATAAATAGACACAATGGAAAATCGCGGGAAAATTGACTGATAGACGCTGCAAGTTTATGTGTATATCACTTCAGATTTTGTATTCATTGGGACATTCGGGACAGCAAGTTTTCACAAAAAACACTTTTGTATCACTTCGTTTCAGTGTCTTACGTGTATAGCTGTAGTCCTGCTTCGTTGTCAGTGATTGGATGTTTTAAATCCTAGCGTCTTGGTGTTCTATCTGTAAATCACATATGTGTATGCACGCTACGAGAGGATGTGAATGCTAGCATGCACACTAGGTTTTTCTACATTCAGTATTCCTAACCATCACACAATACACACACGTTCCCCTACCCAGCTCGAAGTGACAGCGGACTGTTATCCAGATGTGACGCAACGTCTTGGCAACGGTGACGGATAGGACCGTGTGGGTCGACCGACCGTGATTAGCCAATTAGGGGGGCCGCAGAGCGATGAGTGGGAGGGGCGCTCAGCGGTCGCGTTACAATCGCGTTCCTGATCGCCCACGCCGCCTGAGACGACCGGGTATTGGCCACTTCCGGTCGTCGCGCCGCCATGCCCGCACTCGTCCTGCTGCCAGAGCCGTCACAGTGTTGCCAATTGGTTTGCAATTGCACGGAGCGCGTGCAGTTTGAAGTATAGGTCGTTCGGGATAAAAGGAATACTAAAGATTTAACCTTTGAAAAATTTCACCAGCGGTTACTGCACATAATTCAAAATCAACAATAGTTGCCTCGCATCTTGTAAAGTTGGCAGCGATTTGCTGAATGCAGTTCTGTGTGTTTTCCTATTTAAATACAACAATATAGAAATAAAATCAACTGAACTCGACGTATTTGTATTTTATACAATTAATAAACTTTTTTTTATCAAACTATTTATGTTCCTACCGACTGCGCAGTTTTTATTTCACGCGCAAACATCAAGTGACGTGCCCAGAGATGTTAGACATTCCCCGTCGATAGCCGTTACGCGCGGAAAGATACGAATTGGCTGAAAATATAAATTTAGCAGGGTTTTTGTGAGTGCTCACTTTATTCCGAACAACCTATAGTTAGAGCCCTGAAAAATCCGCGTTTTCTTTCAGGCGCAAGCTAGATTTCCAGCAACTACAGGTCTGTATCACGATCACAAATGGCCGTTGACTTATTCGACACTTCCTGGAAGTAGCTGAGCCAATAATAAAACTGTCTCTGAATACAGACTCATTTCACAGTGTCAGCGAGCAGCTAATAAACAACTCCTGTCTGCATGATTTCACATATATTCTTGCAGGCTAGCCTACAGGTCAGTGAATCCACGAATTTTTCCGGGCTCTACCTTAGTGCAGTGTATATAAAGTAGTCACACTTTATATATTTATAAAAATTTATTATTATTATTATTTTAATTCTTTCATTGCCTATCGTTAGGTACAGGGAATGTTCGCGAAAATATGTTTTTATCAGCGTGTTTCAACTCTTTACGTGCACACCTACAGCCCTGCTTTATGGTCAATGACTGGACATTTTTAACTCTCAGCGCCTTGGGGTTCTTCCCTGCTAATCAGAGACATCTGATGTCCAGTAACCCAGTTATGATAGGCACAGTCAAATGGGAAACGTATCTGCGCAAAGACATGCTGCCAGTAAGCATGAAGTCGAACTGCAGATATGCACGTAAGGTACTACAACAAAGTTGGCGGGGCCGCAGTGGCCGAATGGTCAGACCATTCATCTCCCAACAAAGCGATCCGGGTTCGATTACCGGTGGGGTCGGCTCCCGGGTTCTTGCAGCGGACGATGCCGCTGGTAGGCGGGTTTTCTCGGAGAGTTCCCGTTTCCCCCGTCCTTCAATTCAGGTGCTGCTTCATACTCACATAACCTATCATCCCTCACCAGCGTTTAAGACCTCGATGTTGAGCGCTGGCCAAAATGTTTCTCTCTCTTTTCTCGAAAACTTCTGCTCCCTATCTATAGTGAATAATTACTACTGCATTTGGTGTAGTGTAGTGGGTGTGGTTCTAATTTTAATATTATTTATGTTTTCAATTGTTTGGGAATTGATTTTTTTTTTGCATACGAGAAAATTTGTGTGGTGTTTCATACCGAAATTTTTAACACCTAGCTATATTTAGGGTACAGGCTACAGTAAACCCAACGCTTGGATAAAAGTACTTCGTCCCTAAAAGATATTGCACGACGCACGTTATACGTTGTTTATTACAAATATTATTTTAAAAAATACAGGAAATGTTGCTGTCGAATCACAGTGTCGCGTAAAGTATTATGTTCGCCAAAAATTTCCTGGACATGGCGTGTATTTTTAATTTCGGAAACGTGTAATCGTCCCAATGGCAACACTGTCGTGTCGACGTGCTACGAAATAAGAGAATACGTATGAACAGCTGATTTTTGCGAAAAGAATTTAGCATCTACTTGTTAAAGAGTCTTAAGTGCACATCTGTATAGCTGTTTTCCACGCTCAGTGGTTGCATTTTTTTAACTTTCACACGTCTTCAGGTTCCAACCGCATATCACAGACGTGTGGTGTTGCAGTAGCTAGTTCTGGTGGACGCACGGCCTCTGCATAAAGATTCGCTGCCAGTAACCATGAAGCAGTGTATAACAATCGTGTAGGCTGTGATTTGACACATATAAAAACTAAAAGTATATAGTTTTCGAATTTTTAAATTGTTGAAAATTTTAAAATTTCATTTCAAAATTCAGCATTTTATATTAAATACAAAAATAATTTATTTTTTGTTGTATATATATATATATATATATATATATATATATATATATATATATATGCCTATAATCATAGCCTACAACATTGTTATACATTGGGAATTTTTTCGGTTTGATATGTCAGTTGGTATTAGTGGCGTATGTTAAACCGTAAAGTGCAAATATTGACGTTTACGACTCATTACGCAAAAACTACAAGATATACAAAAGTTTCCTAAGAGGAAGATTTAGTCACAAATATAAAAATAATAAAAAATGTTGAAAACTGAGGTGAACCGCGCCCGTAAGAACAATACTGGCAAATCCCGTATAGCAATTGTCATGCCAGGAGAGGGCAGTAACAGCGTGCTACCCGGGTAATACGGAACATACCTAATGTTAACTTGTTAACTTGTTTCGCTTATTTCGTCTGCGTAATATCTCCATAAGAGCAATGCAGACATTCTCAGCATTTACGACATTTATTGAATACTTATCTTCCACGTACAAGTCAAGAGTTGTCTTAGTTTGGTGGCTACCCTGATTCTGGAAAAAGCACTAAAATGTGAAGCACTTAAGGAGGTAAAAGAAAATACAGTCTATCGAAGTAATGGTCAGTGACACAAAGTGATTACAGTTAACTCAGCCCTATCAATTCAAGGAACAATGTAGACTAAATTAAAAAAAGCCAAAATCCTCTGCAAACAACAATATGACAACGCAGATAGACTTATAGCAGTCGTAGCCAATAGCCTAGGATCTCATTATGACAGAGTGACAGTTGACGGGAGGGAGACGACGATACATTGCGAAAATTCGTTGTGCCAACATACCCTTGAAAACACTGTAGTTTTTCGTAACATGTATGATTTGGTGAAGCACGTCTGACACCTCGTAGCTGTCTGAAGACCAATAATATGCATTAAATATTACAAGATGGGGTTCCTATTGGCTCAGTCAAATAGGGTAACTGCTCCATGTACATGCGAAAGCCAGTAATCTTATGGTAGGCTGAACATATGTTGAAAGCCAGCAAACAGTCAAGTTTTCCCACGGTAAACCGTCAACTATAGATATAGGTCTTCTGGCCATCATAGTAGGAATGTGTACTTTTTCCAACGTAAACTTTCTGAAACCAAGAAAGATAAAAACCTTTCAACATGATACCATCCGCCAAGTAGAGTTGGTGAAAGTATTTTCGAGCTCTGCTAAGCGGATTTGCCTGATTCGACCCCTCTGCCGTATATATATTAACGAATGAGGTAAAAACCATTGCCGTAGAAGAGCTCAACGCGCTATTAAAATATCCCCTGTTGATAGGGTCGCCACATCGAAGGCCATGACCTAACATAAAACGGCCATGTTGCTCTCGCAGTGTACTGATGTGGACGGCATCGTCTTCTGCTCTCAGCAGCAGTGTTCAGTAACTCCAGGGACACGCTGGGCTGGCCTGCGAAAGTCGTTGTGCGGTGGCCGATGAGTATCAGAGCGTGCTTGTAAACATACGGCGCGGCGGCGTAGCCAGACCTAACAGGATTGTCTGTACTAGTACAGTGCATAACGATTTTTGTCATCCGGACAGTGGCGTGTGGTGAATGTGTTGCAAGGTAAGCTGGTGTTTGCTCTAACTGCACCTGTTTACATCCTCTGTTATATGTTCTCTTCTAAAACACGTAATCATACAGCAGATTTTACGTCACGCTGTATAATAGGTACCTCGTATAGGTCGTCAGTGGCCGCATTACGTTCAGTTTGACTCGGCTCAAGTGTGGATATTGGCGTGTACCGAGACTGTACAGTACTGAACAAACACCAGCTTACCTTGCAACTGTTCACCACACTTCACTGCATCCCGGCACGAAAAAAACAAATGCCAAGGGCTTGCAACATTGGAAGTTAAATTACGTTGCAGTGGGTAAAAAACACGCGTGTTTTTTTTTTTTTTTACAAATTCTTGGATATATTTTAATACACTGCTGCGCGAAAATAAAATGAATCATTAGTGAAGTATTTAAAGTACTGTAACAACTTCTGCCCTGGGGGCAGACAGGTTCGATTGGGATGGATGGGCAGGTAATTAAATTAATTAATTTAATTAAATTTCTAAATTTATTTCTATCTCTATAAAACATTCTACCCTTGCGCTTCACACTCTTTGGATCAATATTTACATATATTAACAATAGGTAATCTCCCTAGAAGCCTAAATTACTACTCTAGTGCATAATAAGCAAAGGTCTGTCTGTCTGTCTCTCTCTCTCTCTCTCTCTCTTAAATAAGTCATCCGATCTCATAAGTCTCTTTCCAGAAATGTCTCCCAATGTACAGATACAGTCTAACGTGCTCGTCCGCACTCGCACGTACTGACAGCACTCCAACATTCCCACCTTCGTGGTCATAAATTATTTAATTCGCTTTGAAGAATAAAAATAAAGCACGATCATCTATTACCGACTTTGTGTAATGACACAAACAATTTCCGGGCATGTGCAGATTAAATATTGTTGTGAATCCAATCTGTAATACTTAAAACTACGTGCGTGTGTGTTCGTACGTATCGTTAAGTGTGGTTGTGAATCCGCCTTAAGTGATAACATATAGACGCTCGTAACCAACGCATTCACAGATTGTGCCCAGGTACATACAGATCAGTGGAGTCTATTCTTCCACCAGATGACAACACGAATTTTGCATGCCTTGGGGAAGGAAGTTCTCGCAAAAATGTTTTATCGCCACTTTGTTTTAGTGCCTTACGTGCACAGCTATGCTTCGTGGTCAGTGATTATATTTTTCAACTTCCAATATCACAGTTAACTTTGTTGTGATTGGCACAGTCAAATGAAAGACGACTCTGCACAAATACACACAGCCAGTGACAACGAAATATAATTGCAGATGTGCACGTAAGGCACTGAAACAAAGTACTGTACTGCAAAAATATTTTCGTCAAAACTTCTAGTCACAATGCATGCCTCTACGCCACGGTGTAATATACTACAATGTTTTGGAAAATATGTTAGCAGTGAAATACTTTGCGGTTTATGTAACAATCTGCTGGGGTTGGCAACACTGCAAGGCGGCCTGAGGGACGAGCCGATACGACAGAACAGCGTGTCGTCGGCCGCTCCACTCAGCTACACCCACGTCCTCGGGGTGACAACAGACGTGTGGGCTCGCCAGGGGATGTCGTCGAGTCCATGTTGGGGCGGCTGTCCAGCTGCATGATTTATGCCACATCAGAACCTGGGTGTGCTTGTCTCAATTAACTGGATACCTCACGCCCACCAGCAAACTAATATATACGGTTTCCAGTACGTCGGTGTTATTACAGCGCATCTAAACTCACTGCCATGACAACTCGCGAATATTGTAGGAAACATTGGATTTTTAATACATTCCACACGTTACCCTTTTTAATACACCTCACTACTGTACCTACAACTCAAGTTTGTAGAAGGAGTGCTAAGGCAAGGCAGGTTGGTTTTACGTCTCGTTGACAGCCAGGTATTTTGAAACACTGACACACAACTTAGCAAAATGACGGGAGCCTTAAGTCGCCCGCCTACTGGCCGTGTGTTTGTGTGAGAGAGGTACGACGCGAAGGGCGATGTTGACCGGCTTATCTGGTGCGGTATCACATCTACCACAAGACACTGTGGAATCGTGTCGGACGATGACGCTGGTCGGCGGGTTTTCTCGGGGATCTCCCGTTTCCCTCGCCCTATCATTCCGGCGCTGCCCCATACTCACATCACACCACCCCTCACCAGCGCTAAAGACCTCGATGTTAAGTTTTGACCAAAACCTCTCCACTCACTCACAAGACATTGAAACGGCGTGCAGTGGTATCGTAGATCACCCGTCTGACACTTTTAGTGGTGACCCAATATTTTTATTGGTAAAAAGTTTTAAGCGAAGTTCATTGCATGCTCCTAGAGTAGTTTCACACGAATCTCGTGAGGAGTTTTTTATTTTTTTTAGACATAACAGGTTACGGTTTTTAGCCATTTTGAAGAGCTCCGAAATGATTTTTCTAATCGACGTGATGCTATGAAATGATTGTTCAGTCATCGTTTGAAGTGTATTTTCTTTTTGTAGATAGACACATTGGGCATATGTGGAGTAGTTTCTTCACAAAAAAACATATTTACGAACACGCTGCAACGCATTTTAAGGCCAGCATCCGTCTAGAGCGATTTCGGGAAACCACGGTAAACCGAAATCAGGATGTCCGGATCCTCCTGGATGCGAGTCTAACGTGTTACCGTTACGCCACTTCGTTCAGTAAAAAGAGTGGAATGTCGCAAAAAATCTTCTACGGCAATATTTTTTCCGTGCTTTGGCACGTTCCACCACTAATGTTGATCCCTAGATGAGTATCGGCAAGTGGGAAACGTGGCGGGCAATACTCTGCGGGTTTGTTGGGGAGCTGCCTCGCTACGAAATTTTAAGCGGGGAGTAACCAAGATTTTTTTCTGAGGGAGAATGGGAATTTTTTTTGCAATGTACTGTGTATATATATATATACACTCACAGACACACCAACACACACAAATATGGTTACATGTTTATTCCTTGGCATTTCTGTGACACATGGCACAGTCATTAATGTTTGATACAATACTGCTAAGTGATGTAGGCAAAGATTACAAGGAATGTTTAAAATGACCACCCCGTGCATCAACACATACATGAATTCGTCTCGTCAAAGATCTGCGAACACGTCCAAAAATGCACCATTCTCTTGACGCCATGTCCGAACTCTGGTACTGTCACACCTTCGTGGTAAACTTTTCGAGCTAACCCTTTGAGGGCAGGACAAGTAAAAATAAGTCTTATACGGTAATTTTTATGTGCTTCTTATCTATTGCCACATACGTCAATGCTGATGGACTACCCGTACATTTAGCAACATAAGTTTTGCAACTTTTAACTGTCCAAAATAGGTATTATTTAGTGTTTAACATCACACAGTCTGTACACCTGTGACCATTACACAAAGCATATGAAAATTACGTATTAAGAAAAATTACTGCAACACCACATTCGTACATTTAAAAACAAATAAATGCATCATTTTCTTAGGTTTTGCTTTGCGAATCGGAAACGGTGCCGTACGTGGCAAACAATAATTAATACCTTAAGATTTCCTACTACAATTAATACTCTTTGATACTAAATTATACTTGTTGCTAGATACAGAATCATAACTTTTTTTAAACAAAAGACCACATTCATTTTCCTTTCCCGAATACGGTGTCATGTAACACAAGATGGCCTTCTGGTGAACTTGTACAGTAGATTACATTTTGTTGAATAAAACACAACATTTGGATATTTGCGTTTTAAAGGTTTCAGTGGGGTTTCCACCTATCCCTTTTCGTGTGATCGGTTTCCATCCAAACACAATTTTTTTTTTGCGCATCGTCAATTAAGATTGCTAAGTCCTGTATTTTGCACCTAAGATACACAACATACAGAATAGGCACTAGTGCGTTCATGTGTAGGTTTTTTGTTGTGTTCCTTGAATTCTCGATGGTGCACATTCAACGTCACCCACGTGTTTCTAACTCATGATACTACAATAAATCATTTGTTTCTGGAACTCTATTGCTGTAGCTTCATTTGTGATTTTAACGAAAACTATGGTTCCTTGACAGTTGCAACAAGAGGACTTTTTTTTTGTTATAATGGTAACATTACTCAATAAACCATCTTCAGATGTTAGAAAATTCTAACGGTAAAAAAGTTATATGCAATTAGAGGGTAGCCACCACTGCTATTTTCATAAGGGTGGACGGTATCAACCAGAATTTGCTGTTGGTTTGCAGGTCTCAGTAGCATTAAGGAATGCTGAAATTGTATTATGTCAATATTACTCCCTTAATATTGCGTTTAGGTGAAAAGTGCTAACCCCGTTTTCGTCATAGTTTTCGCGAGGAACACGCGTGCGGAGTTTGTCCCCCTATTTAAGAAACATCCTATATATATATATATATATATATATATATATATATATATATATATATATATATATATATATATATTCACACAGAATAATAATTAATTTTGTTAGTTTGGTATTATTGAAGTTATATTTCAGAACATCAGTACTGCAGTGGAAAGCATGATGATAGTTTCCTCGGAATTTTGAGGAGATCGGAAGGGGAAATATACACCAATAATCCACCCCCTTCAGTTTTGCCAATGGACAAAACAGTTCCAAGTTATGACAAATGCAACGTTCCCAAGTCAAGATATGTATAACACTTATATAGATTCCATCCTTCTTATTACCATCTTTAAGTCTGCGTGCCCGGGTTCACGCAAGTGTTAAACAAGTATGTCGGCACACTACATAAATTAAGAGGCTAAACGGAAAATACATTACACTGTAGACAGCTGCTTGCATAACCTTGTAACTAAGTCACCCAGTTACGAGCACCAACGCAATATCGGTTCAATTCCGGTGGGGTCGGTCCCCGGATATTCGCATGTGGGAATCGTGCCGATGCCGCTGGTCGGCGGGTTTCCTCGAGGATCTCCCTTTTTACCCTGCTTCCTTATTACGGCGCTGCTCTGTACTCACATCATGTCACCCTTCACCAGCGCCAGACACCTAGATGTTAAGTTCTGACCACAATCTCTTCACATCTACACAATTACAAAGGTTATGTTACTACTTACAAGAAATATTTCTGAATGGGTAACTATAGCGACCTGTGGTTTCCAGAGGAAAACAGGCTCCCCGCAATCCTGTTTACGACCACATCTATAGAAAGATATCAATGGAAATCTAGTCTTCATTAATGAAATGTATATGTCAAAGCTAGAGCCACGATTTGGTCGCGAACAATTTTTACAGCATTTTGTTTCACTGCCTCGCGTGCACATCGGCAGTCCTGCTTCGTGTTATTGGCAGCGTGTCTTTGTTCAGACACGTCTCTCATTGGACTACACCAATCAGAGTAACATAACTGTGAAACCATACGTCTTTGATTTTCCAGAAGAAACCCGAGACAAGTGAGAGTTTAAAAACACCAAATCACTGAGCACGAAGCAGAGCTGCAGATGTGCACGTACGACATTGATACCCACTGATGCAAAAATATTTTCGCCATAAAATCGTGGTTCTAGTGGTAGTCGTCTCTAGTAGTAGGCCGCGGTCTTCGGTATGGCAAGCCTGTCAACCAGGGACGTCATTTCGGGTTTTTCTGTGGCGAAGGGGGGGGGGGGTTAGATTTTTTTCGACAACAGTAAACTTGTTGCATATTTTTTATTAATTAAGCATGTATAAATTAGAAACTTTAATAATAAAACTTCAGATTTATGTGCTTAAGTTAAAATTATTTAAATAACAAAAAACACAAAAAAAATTTATACACTTAAAATTCTAAATCCGGGGGGGGGGGCACCTTTGCCCTCCCCTCCTGTCGCCCCTAAATGACGCCCCTGCTGTCAACCAAGGTCATTTCAACTGCTCTTGTAGCTCTTGTATGGTAGTGGAGTTCCCCAATTCGTTTATCTGTCTTACATATCGGCGAATCAGGGAACGCCATTGCTGTTGGAGATCTCAAAGCGTTCGACCCTACTCGGCAGGTTTGCCACGTCGAAAGTCACAGCCTTCTACTACGAACGGCTATAATAGGGCGTAGTTCTCTGCGTTGATAGTGGAATACGTGATAATCATAGGAAAAAAAGTCTACAGATAATTTGCTCTGTACCAGGAGAGGGAGTGCGTGGTGACAGCCTACATAACAGTTTTTATTAGTTTCATTTGATATTTTGAACAATGCACGAACGAAGAAACAGTGCATTTATCTTACCAATTTGTTCTCAGAGTTTTATGTTCTGCCAACATAGTTTCACGTTCATTCACTCATTGAATACACTAATAAATCATTTCATAAAATTAAAAATTTATAATTTACTTTATGGAATGCCACATACCAACTATTAACAACTGCACTTGTTCGTGGAATAGACAGTAACGCCTATATTTGCGGAGTCTGGCTGCGACATAAGGCGGCATTCCATCAGAACAGTCGAGTGGATTACCAAACGTAGTTCCCCGAGCTATGACAGTGCTACGTCACAGCACATTCAAGAAACTGGCTTGTTTCGCGAGACTTTAACATGACTTTCCAAGCGAGCGACGTCTGTCTTCCTCGGCTCTGATTTTTTTATTTCCTGTGTGCCTGTTATAGCCGGCGACGCCAGCAACACACGCGGTCGTGACTGCACAGACACAGAATAACTGACAACGCAGAAGCGAAGCTACCGCCGCGCCGTGCAGAGATCTCGGGCCGCACGACCTCGCCAAATGTCGGTACTGACCAGAAATGATTAAGTACATCATGGCTGCTTTTCGGATTGAATTATCTTACCAGAGTAAGTAAATATTTCGTTACGTGATAAGCCCCCAAATAAAGAAAAAAAATCGATTTGGCACGTCATTACTTGGAAACTAAATGGCGTAAAACATTACTATACGTACAGAAAATATAATCAGCGGCCACGTTAACACTGTAAAATAAAATTCTTAGTAAATTTACTATACCGATGTATACAAGAGTAGGATGTAAAATAAATTTCTCCCATACATCAATGAAGGCGCTTCTATACAATTTTCGGAAACAGTTAAATGTACAGTGATATTACATGTTTAGTAACAATGGTGCTCAATTAAGCTTAAGTACGTTTTACGTGTCCCACTTTGCATGGGTGAAAAACTTACACAAGCGTGTGCATATATTTAACGCATACAAACCCACACACGTAAATATATAATACTGTACTGTGCATGCTCATCTCAAATCACCCTGATCAGTGCCCAGTGTCCAGTCTATTGTATCCTTGCACTGCTTACCACGGAGCCTGGCGAGAACAAGAATAGGGCTTTACGTGTAAAATTACATTCGGTGAGATTTAGTCACTTTCACGATATCACTTCCAGACAAAACCCGTTTTCTACTCTGAGAAGGAACTGTTGCTACATGAATTAAAATGTGGAACAAAATATCGTCACTGATTTTATGAAATCTCCTATGTGTTAAAATCAAAATTTTTCGGGAGAGACAAAAAACATATAGACACTAACAGTGTTATGGTATTTGTTAGTAACTACAGTAAAATGTCATAAAAGCATAAGTTCTATCCATCTGTGTAAACTGTAGCACAAGCACAGGAACAGAGAAAATAACTTTAATATACCATTTATCATTTGGCACATAGGAGGTTTCATAAAATCAACGAAGATTTGTTAGTAGTTGTATTAGAGTGTTTTTGACAATGAGGATACGTATTTACTCTTGTTCTCAAGGCGTTGGAAAAAATTGCCTAAAATATTACATAGAAATGTGTGCCGTACCGAGATGAAGATGCGTGTAGATCCGACAAACACTGAGACAAGCCTAATATTATTTAACATTTAGTTCCCTATTCTTGCTACCACCAGGGGCCTGGGCTAAGCAACACCCGTAATCTTCTTCATCACAACCAATGAGGCGCGGGCTTCGTTCTGAAATAGGCCTACCTTCACATGAAACTCTCATATATAAGAGACCAGAAAAATCCGCGTTATCATTTAGCAATAGGCTATATATACACATCCAAACACACACTGTGGCGTAAATAGTCGAAGGCCTATGCATGAGGTCGTTTACGTGTGCTGTACAATTTGGCAACGTTACAGAAGATATGTCACTACGAATGAATTCCTCATTACTGGTCAGAATAGTTTTACATGACATGACCAGTGGCAGCCAGCGAGTTGTTGCTAGGAAGGACAGCAGATTCTCATAACTGTACACTCCTGAATCACTACAGCCGCGAGTATGCTGTGAAAATATTGTTGCGCTATTTGGTTTCAATTCCATACGTGCAAATCGGCAGCACTGCTTCATGATTATTGGCATCGTTTCTTATTCAGACACGTCTCTCATTTGACTGCACCAAGCAGAATATAGTTACTGTGGCACCAAACGTCTGTGACTTGCCAGTAGAACCCCAAGACAACTGAGAATTAAAACATCCAACACTGGCCATGAAGCAGAGCTACAAATGCGCATATAAGGCTTTCAAACCAAATAGTGTTAAAACCCTTTCGCCATAAAATCGAGGCTCTATGAATGACCACGCAAGATCTACTGGCTACTAGCTCGGTTTCAGTCGCCATATTGAATTTTATTATTATTATTATTTTGAATTCTAAGAAGAAAAATTTTAAATATGCGATAATACCTCCGATTCTATTTACATTTCGCTACAGACAGACACTGCGATTTAGCTGTTAACTTATAATTACGCCGCAATCTGTGTGAGGATTTTTTTTATAATCATCATTTTTCCGACAGATTGCGACCTAACTATCCATTACTAGCTCTATTGCCATGTTTGTACTGTTATACAAAGCAGATAGAATTTGCGGCATAGTAGCAGATTTAAAATTTTTCTTCTCAAAGTTTCAAAAAAGCGAACACTATTAAAATTCAATACGGCGACTGAAACCGAGCCTTAACCGTTTGTAACCCCTCATACTAACAAGCTGCACCTGCAGACCAGCGTGTGAGTGGCTACAGCATATACTAGCACACTGTCCTAGAGTTGTCGACAACTGCAGTCCTACCTGGCAACAAACCAATAGCTGTCACTGGTACACGGCTCTGTCAAACAACGACAGACGTCAAGAGAGCGTAAAACAACTACTAGTTAAGTTGTTGCCGGACCATTATGCGTCTTTTGTAGGTTCTTTCTCATAGCACGCAACAGAAGCAAGATTTACTTACGAATGACTTTTACAAAGATGTCAAATTTGGCAGTACTGTACTTCTGAGACTGTCTTTGTTCAGTGCCGGGCATGTGAAGCTTCCTGTTCAGCGTACATGATTCAAACAATATTTGAAAATAATAAATATTAAAAACTTGAATTTTACTTCATACATATCTCTTATTAGAACTTTTGGGACTGGCCTGAACAAAACTCGGAAAAAATAAATGTATCACCAACATCAGATTCTCTTCCAACTGTACATCTTCAACGTTTGATGAAATTGTTGATTTGCAAACGTTACACGTAACGGATGTGATATTATTACAATATTAACTGTAAACGTTACAACGACATTAATACTGAAATTCATAAACGTACATCCGTGAATGACACAACTCAGAAGACTTTGGCAATACAGAACCCCATTCCCGCGAAGTCCACGAACACGAACGAGGAAGAGACCAGCATTGACCAACTGTCTTATCGGTGTCATTTCCGTCCCATTGTGGACACAGCTCATACACTACGTAACGTATCCTGTTCATGTCGCATAACTTGCCTTAGAAGGAGTGCGGGGAAAGTTCCTCACTTAACACTGCACTGCAATGACATTTGATACGTAGCTTTGAAGAGTCTTAGAAGAATGTGAACTTTGTTGAATGTATGTACAACGAAGTATTTATATGCGAAAAATATTCGGTATCGTAAATTGGGTATACTTCGCACCACCAATTGTGTTACTTTATAGGACATTTGATGAAGAGAATCCGGATTATGACTGTCTAAATAAAAATAATCATATATCATCAGGTAATGACCACTAATTGTTCACCAACTGACATACAAAAATATTTTGGGTAGCGGAAAGTTACACATGTTAGTTCCAGTTTACTGTATTTTTACCACTACAAGCTTGAGAACTAATACACCAAACACCTTCGAAAAATATAAGAAAATACATTTACAAATTTTAAAAACGTTAGCCAGTATCCTTCACCAATCCCGGGAATTAGTCCTGAAATGGAAAGTGAAATGAAGAAGTTGTCACTACTTGGAAGACACTCCTGGCCGTGCTCGCAATGGCAGTTTCAGTTGACTAAAATATCAAATGACCCGATTTTGTATCCTAAAATGACGACGTGGTGGGTCTTTATAATTGTTTTCAGAGTGTAACGACACAGCGTTAGACCAACGTAGGTCCGAGTGTCATGTTGATCTTCAGTCTGTAATTTATTCAATGCATCCGCAATTGGTTTCAACTGGTAGTACACATTTTTCACTTCTTTGTAGGTTACATTACATAAAATGATTGTTGAGTATGTGCTTGATGTTATTAATTTCTTCATGTTTGTCCACATAAAACGTCATGATGGTAATAAGTCTGCAAAGCAGCCATCTCAGAGATCATCTAGTTTCGACTGAACCATGCCACTAATTCAGAAGACTTCCCGGGATATGATGGTTCCCAAATAATTTATGTTTCTGTTTCTGAACATAATTCATGAGTTACCGAACACTGATGCCCTTGCCAAGGAGATTCAAGTACGTGATGCATTATCTTATTTTGAAAGTTTTGTCTTAGTTAAGCCATGTGTGGTTCATTATCACATGCAAAACTTTTTACAAGTCACTGATACTTAATTTCAGCAGCAATTTCCTTACAGTTGTTCCTTTTTTCTGTAATATTATTATTGCCACAATTTACTGAAGAAATGAAGATGCTCTTACGGTTGAAACATACAGAATTCACTATTTCGGGTCGTTGTGAATATTGTTTAAACCATGTTGCATGAGAATGACTGTTGTACTAACGACAGTCTGTCTAGCAGCTTTCTGCAGCTTCCTTGTTCACATGTCAAGAAGATTTTGTGCTAGAGTTTTTCTGGATAGGGTTTTATAACCAGGTCTCAATGCCTATATCATATAAGTGACATTTTTGTTCTCTGCAGTAGAAAAGGGGATGTTACAAGCATGTAAGAATTGTGGTACTTTGAAATAAAGTTTTTTTGTTGTAAGTGGGTGTAACAAAGTCACTAACAGAACGCTGGAATTTCTTGACTGGATGTTTGACATATGTATTAGAAGTGGTGCTTTTAGGTATGTTAGTTGAAAGTCTTGGATCTTATTCATTACTATCACTAGTTACTAACTTACTGGAATTGATACTAATTTAAGAACAAGGGCAGGTATGAATATTCTAATTTTTCTTAAGCTGACAAGTTTGTGAAATATGCTTCCCATTATATCAGCTTTTGCACTGACTATTTGATTGCACACTTTACACACTCCTAACTTGCTGCTTGTATCTTCACTCTAGTTGAAAAGACCGCAGACAAAAATTTCTGTCATTTTCTTGTTTACCACTTGTAAAAACAACGATATTCCTAAACTTGTACCTCATCACTGCAGCGTATTAAAAAACAATAATAAGCAACCTAAATAATAATTGTTCACTCCACATCCATAGTACTTGGTTTAAGGCCACCTTGTGATGCTAATTTAAGGGTACATAATTTTTCTTCCACGGCTCATGATGCTTGTTCCAGGGCACATTATGCTTGTTACAGGGCTCATGATGTTTGTTCCGGAGTACATTATGCTCTTTCCACGAAACATGCTCTATGCAGGGTACAGGAATAAGTACTTCTCACAAACTTTGGTAGTTATAAAGACAATAATTTCAAGTTTTATCTAATGTGCAATTTAATGTGCTGAAGGCACGTTCCACGGTGAATTCATACTCATTCTTTCAGTCATTCATTTATATTAGCACCATAAAATTATTGTACATGCACTGCAAAATTAATTTACAAAACACGTGTCTGTTGTTTCGCCGACAAATAAAAACAGAAACGTTAATAAATAAGAATACACCGCACAGAATTTTAAATTAAATATTTATTTATGTTGTTTGATATTTGCCTTCCCCCCCGGTATTTACTGGTTTTTCCTGCTGGAATGGGAAACACGTTTTGGACGAGAAAAAATCAATCCTGACTTTATAATTAGCAAACTAATGGTAACACCTGTCAAAATTGATAGCTGTTAATAGCACATATACCGACCACGGTAGCGCAACGGTAACACGTTGCATTCGCATTCAGGAGAAGCCGGGTTCGAGTCCCACCTCCGTCTATCTTGAGTTCTGTTTCCCATCGTTTACCGATATCTCTCCAGGCATATACTTTACCGGCTCCATTCCTAGTTAATGACCTTGTGTACATTTACGTGTAACCGTCTCTAGTGACCACGAAGTCGATTAGATGTAAAGCCCAATAAATGTAGCTAGTTTGTAGCGAAAAGATTCTGCACAATTTTGTTTGCCTTCCATGCACATCGGCAGCTCTGCGCAGCGTGTCTTTGTTCAGACACGTCTCTCATTTTACTGCACCTATTAGAATAAATTTGTAACACCGCATACGTCTATGATTTGCGGGTAGAACCACAAGGCAAGTAAGAGTTAAAACATCTTATCACTGACCATGAAGTATAACTGCAGATGTGCACATAAGGCAATGAAACCAAATGTTGCAAAAAAAATTGCCAAAGAATCGCGGCTCTAAGGGGCCGCGGTTGGCCCGTGGCTATAGCACTCGCCTCCTACCAATGCGATCCCGGTTCGATTCCCGGTGGGGTCGGTTCCCGGATTTCCGCATGAGGGAATCGTGCCGGACGATGCCGCTGGTCGGCGGGTTTTCTCAGGGATGTCCCGTTTCCCCGCTCCTTCCATCATTCCAGCGCTGCTCCATACTAACACCATTTCACCCATCACCAGCGCTAGAGATCGAGATATTGAGTACTGACCAAAATATCTTCAGTTCACTTCGTGGTTTAGTACATATGGCTAAAAAAAACTCGCCTGCATGCCCGGTATTGTTTCCTGCTATATTTGACACAGGTGGAAGTTTCAACCATGAATTCTTGTGCACTAGGCTATGTGCAGACTAGAGATAAGACAAAGGTGGCAGGCTGCCACTCCGTTGTCGCAGAGGAGACTAAGGGACGCTCGACTTTCTGAAGCCTCTGAAGAGGGAGATGTCGGCTAGGGTGCTTATGGCTTGCCTGGACGAGTATCCTTCATCCTTCTCGAGTAGGCGAATACTCGACTTGAGAACACCCCACTTCACAACGCCTCACGTTCAACACCCTCTGCCATGGTCGAGCTCACTAAGGTTTCCTTCAGGATCACGACGTTCAGGATTCGAATCCCTGCCGAACCCACGAGTGGAAAAGCGTGGTCGTGTTCCAGGGCAAGATTAACTACAATCCGACTGTATATTTTACGTACATGGAATTAATGCACTTTCCCTAAACACCAATGAAGTTGAGTTGCTTAGACACAGGTAAAGCCAGGAAAATTTCGCGATTTCAATGACCAGCATGTTAGAATCAACTATCCTATGCATACTCAAGCCCCGAATATTTGTCCACCAACTGCTTCTCAGTAGAACAGTGGACAATGAACGAATAGACAGGGCTTGAGTATGCATAGGACAATGGATTCTAGCATGTGGGTCATTGAATTAATGAAATTTTCCTGGCCCTAGACACAGGCCTATCACTGAGGAATTCTCTCATCTTCTCTTGAACTCTACTGGCTCAAGAGTCTACCAGCCTAATGTTCCACAAACAACTCAGATTATAGTGTATAGTCATTGCTTAGCAACGCATGCTCTGAAACACTCAAGACGTCGCCACTGGAACCCAAGACCGGACACAAATACCCAGGAGCCTTCTTTATTAACAAATTTGCAAACAAAAATATGTTCTTTGTATTTATTTAACCAGTTGCTGGCACTTTATAGAATAGACAATAATACCCGAGTACGCAACTATAACATTACATACACATTATTTTCACAAGTTGGGGTCCTCAGGCAGTTTCTTAGTTGCTAGTTCACCATTGTGGGGACCCGTGAAATAAGAGAAACCCTCGACTTATGTATTCTGCAAGTTAGAAGCAATGTTAAGGGAAGCTATACGAGCGACATTTGTACGGGGGTCAAGAGTAATACCGTCTTAATGCGCAAAATGCAAAATTGGCTCGCAGTGTTTTCGTAGTGTTTTTTTATGAAACTTAAAACGGCGACCCTACCTATAATTTTATTTGTATAACGTATTACCCAATAATGGCGAAGCGTCATCGTTTTACAAGGCAAGCTCTTTTAAAGTCCGACTATACACTTTGGGTCATATGCAACGAAGATGCGTTGAAGAGAGCAAGGTCTATTACTGGAGAATTCACGCATGTCTTGCGCGTAATTGGTTCAAAAGTGTACCAGCCCCGGTCAGTAGAGACAGGAAGTTTCCGAGAGAATATTTTTGCACCGCTTTGTTTCAGTGCCTTACTGGCACATCTGTAATTCTACTTCATGGTTATTGACTGCGTATATTTGTGTAGAGACGTCTATCATTATACTGTACCAACCAGAACACAGTTAATTGCGACACCACACACATGTGGTTTGCAGATAGAACAAGACACTAGGAGTTAAAATATCCAATCACTAGAGGCACGATTATTTCGCGTATTGATTCTAAGTCAGGTTGACCGTCAATTACGTATACTTAACTCCTCCATATGTGATTAGACGAGGGCAGTTTTAACATACATTTGACGACAGCAGCCAGTTATAAAAAAGGAAACAAGTCGTGGAGATATTACGTGCTACACGTTAGTACGGTTAGAACCCCACTGGATATTCGGCTTCGGCCGGTACACGTATAAAACTGAGAAGTCTAGGCTGTTGCCGGATGAATACGCGAAATACTCGTGCCTCTACCAATCACTGACAACGAATCAGGACTGCAGCTGTACACGTAATGCACTGAAACAAATTGGTGCAAAAATCTTTTCGCGAAAAATCTATGTCTCTACCTATCAGTCTAAATCATCTACATGCAGCTTAGAGTTGTGTATAGTCATTGCTAGAGACAGGAAAAATGTGCGGGTTCACTGACCTGTAGATTAGCCTCCAAGTAAGTCTGTTTACTGAAGAAGACAACAGCTTCTCATTGGCTGCTCACTGGTACAGCGATACCACATGAGTAGAGCCATGCAAAATTCGCGTTATCATTTGGTAGCAGACTAAACTTCACTTTCCTATACGTAACACAGCATAATCTGCGATTCGAATGGCCACGAACTTTTATGTGTTGTCATTTACGTGTGTTACGTCTTTACAGAGATTGGCCTCTCTACCGTGTAAGCATTCTCCGCGGTAAGTCACGACAATATCCGCCTGCGGGAGACATCGAATGAGCGAAAGTCTCTTGGAGTCTAGTCAGCTGTCAGAAAATAACGCGAATTTTACATGTCTCTACACATGAGTAGAGATGATGGCTAGAGATGATGGTATATCGCGAAAATGTTTTGTGTCAAGATAGCCTTGAAAACACTGACACAACGTAGCTGTCTACAGACCAATACCAGGCATCCAATATTACAATATCGGGATTCTTATTGGCTCAGTCAACGAGGGCAACAGCTCCACGTACAAGCTAAAGCCAGTAATCTTCTGGTAAGCTGGACGTGTATTGAAATCCATCAAACAGTCAACTTTTCCCGCGATAAACCATCATCTCTAATGATGGCTTATCGCGGGAACACTTGACTGTTTGCTAGGTTTCAATGCACGATCAACTTACAAAAAAATCACGGGCTTTTGCTTGTACGTACAAGTGTTGCCCTATTTGTAGAGCCATGAACATTTCGCGAAAAGAGTTTTGCCCCGAGCTCAGTGGTCTCAGAGCCTCTTTCATATTCCTGAGGCAGCCCACAAGGCAGCTGAAAGAATGCAAAGAGTGGTAATCATACCTAGGCCATGCATATTATATCACCATAGGGAAACTTGCTCATGTGCACATGGCCAAAACATGCGTGTGTGTGCAGGTGACCCAACAAGACTTCTATACTCACATCATCCACATTATGTTCAAATGTTATGTGGGAAGCACAGAAGTTCAAGTAACTTAAAGAGTACAGAGGCACACTTATGAAATGCAAGTTTTATTAGTGGTTCGTGCCCACCACTTTTGATTAGTGGATTCAATGCCTTACGTTCACATCTGCAACTATGCTACGTGGTTATTGGCAGAGTACCTGTTTGAAGTGATGTCTGTCAATTAATTGTGCCAATCACAATAAGTTACTGCAACACCACACGTCTTTGATTTGTGTGTAGAACGTCAAGTCACGTGAGAGTTCAAACATCCAATCACTGACCACGAAGCAGAAATGCCAGGGGCGTCATTTGGGGCAACAGGGGGGGGGCATTTGCCCCCTGGATTTAGAATTGTATGTGTATACATATATTTTTTTGTATTTTTAAATGTAAATAATGCTAACTTAAGGACATAAAACTGAAATTTTATTATTAAAGTATCTAATTTATACATGCTTAATTAATAAAAAACATGCAACAAGGTCACTGTCGTCAGAAAACAAAATCTTGCCCCCCCCCCCCCCCGGCCTAGAAAAACCTGAAATGACGCCCCTGAGAAATGCAGATAGGCACATGAGACACTGAAACAAACTGAGGCAAAATTCTTTCCGCTAAAAATTTACAGCCCTACCTATTTGACTGAGCTAATAAGAATCCCATCATTGTAATAATGTGTGCCTGTTATTGGGCTGTAGACAGCTACGTCATGTTAGACGTGTATCACCCAATCATACACGTCACAAGATACTACAGTGTTTTCAAGGGTATGTCGGCACAAAACATATACTTGAGCGGCCCTGCATTTTGTTGCTTCTAAATTATTGGCTCGAAGCTCCCTAAAAGGCGTTTTGTATATGTCTAGGACCAAATGCGAAAGTGATACCAATTTACAGTAATTTGAATTCTAGTGTGCCTTGCCCAAAAAACGCGAATTTTTCAGGATCCTAGTCATTGCTTAGCAATGAATGCTCTGGAATACTCGGCGCTTCGCCACTGTTACGTAAAGTCTGTGTGCTTTACGAATCACGTCGGTTTTTTTTCTTCAGACATAGAGTAATCTGAATAAGTAGTTTTCAGTCATTTTGAGGGGCCTCGAGAACACATTTTTACTAGCCGTGGCCGTGGAGTATATTTTACAAATGTAAGCAGAGTTTGCTGCGTATTATATTTCAATATATAAAAAGTCACGATTTTTATTGGCGAAAAGCACTATTTCGTTACAATGAATTATGTGCAGTTCTGCTTGCTTCATAGTCAATGAATGGATGTTTGTAATCTCCCTTGTCTATGGGTTATACTGGCAAATCAAAGGCGTGTGGTGTCACAATAACCTTAGGTGCAGTCAAACGAGATACCTGTCTGAGCAAAGATACGCTACCAAAAACCATGAAGCACGTAAGGCAGGTACGTACATACATAGGCTTTGAGGTACTGGATTCAGAACAGCAAAAAAAAAATCTGAAGGTGCTCAAATGTTGTTTTTGTTAGTCCAAACGTCGGCAGTAGATAATTAATGAATAATTATTTTTTAAACGAAACTTACGAAATAATTTACATCAAAAAGAGGAAGTATTTGAAAATCACTTTAAAAATTAAAATTAGTTTTACGTTCTTACGGGCAAGCATTGAAAAAAAAAAATGGAGGAAAAATCTTTCGCGAAGAACTCGAGGGCCTATACATAAAAACATTAGATGGACGTTCAACAGATCGTCCCCTCCCCTCTATCACCCGCCCTTGCCGGGCTTCACTTCCGCTCCTGTGTCCGGACAAGGGTCGGAGAAGGAGCGACAGACAATGTATTATGGATGAATGGAGGAACACGACACGACCACGAACAGTAGTACAGGGGCGGTGACGCAACCAGCCACGGGTCAACGCCACAAGCCAGCGGGGCGTGACGCCACCACGCGACCTTGGCCCCGTGCGGTCCTGTCCGCCTGCAGCATCCACGGCCTACACCATACTGCGTGCAGTGTTGCCACGTCTGGCAGATCAAGAAGTATACACCCGAGACATATAACGTTCTTCTCTGAACCGTGACACAATAAAAGTAAATTAATTTTCTAGCCTTATTTTCCTAATTGGAATATTCATGATCCTATAATTATTTCGCTGCAATGAACTGTATTGGTTCGCATAAAGTCAGGTACAACTACCGACGAGCTGTGACCTGAAATTTTGCGTACATATTTTACGTCAAGCTATAGTTCAAACACGGGTGTATTTATGGTAATCTTATATTGGAATTGTAAATAGTGATGGTGCAGATTCGTCTGTCAACAGCCTACATTTCTCAGCCCTGTACTCACATTGGCCACCCATAGTCGATTACCTGTTGGTAGGGACCTGAGAAATTCGCGCTTACTTTTGGTCACAAGCTAGACCTCAAACTACTCTTGTTGTCATTAGTAAGGCCGCGGCTATGATAGTGGTGACGTGCACTCCATACGCCGGTCAGCGGCACCTTTAAAGCTTCATCGCTTGTGTTCTTATACAAACGGAGCCTAGGAGCAATCATTATTTTTAAAAGTATTGCAATTGTTACAAGCGTGAATATAAATAACTAACCATCTTATAAAACGTGAAGTTAACAAAACCGACCCTTTATAATTGTAATAAGTTGTACCAGCGTTGCCCTTCAGAAATAATAATTTCCTTAAAGAAGCCTTAGCGGAGAAACAACGGAATAGACGTAGCGCATACGTAACACCTTACAGCTGGGGACTAATACTGCGCAAATAACCTGTAGAACAAGCTACACATGAAACAAGTTTGCCTTTCATTTTCGTCAGCTATTGGTTTACAGTTTATCAGAGATACGGCGTGTAGGGACAGGAAAATTTAGCGAATTCAGCGACCTGCATTTTATAATCAACTATACTATGCATACTCAAGTCCCTACCTTTTGTCCATTAGCTGTTACTCAGTGGAACAACAGACAGTGAACAAATAAACGATGCATAGGACAATGAATTCTAGCATACGGGTCACTGAATTCGCGAAAATTTTGTCTCTAACGACGTGGAATGAACAGGACGAATAAGAAACCTTCAAGGAAACAAGGAGCGACTCCTAATCTACCAGGTCTGGAGTAAAGATGACTACTCAATGGAGAAGCAGCCAATGAACAGGAATATGCTACTCGAGAATACATAGGAAAGAGGGGTCCGGCTAAAAGTCGTCGAACACGCTGAGAGTGGCCGCCTAAGTTGAACGTAGTTTGCGCATTCGAAGCCTAGATGTTTGTGAGCTGTAAGGATGACATAGCGTGCACATCAAACCTCTTCCTAGCCTCTAGGAGCAATTAGCGAACTGGCGTGCTGTCTTCTCGCCGATAAATCATCTAGATGAGACGTTCAGAGGTGACCCTATCATTTTATGAAATAATATTTCAGACAAAGGCGTATTGCACATGCCTATATCTCTTTAAAGATTTTTCACCAATATTTTCACATATTAAAAATAATCACGAACACATACATTTTCATCGTTTTCGGGTGAGAGAAAAATCTTTAAAGATAACTGGAGGACCTGGTATGCATCGTTCTTTGAACGCTATTCCCGGCAGAAATCACTACCGCACTTTGAGCAGTATTTGAAGAAACATATATCCGGAGGTCAACCACCGTCGGCAGCCTGGATAGGCGGCCACCGCCTTGTTACGGAGTTTTGCAGTGATTTCGAAAATATATTTTTTTTATTTCTACCTAATACCCATATCAAAATTTCACTGCACAGTTTTGACACTTATATATTATAATTTGAAGCTGAATTTTTTTTGTAGAACTATACTGAACGGTTTTTGTAGATTTCATTACCCAAAGTACCACGTTTTTTGTCGTGAAAATAAGCAAAAATTAAGGAAATTATTATTATTATTTTTTTTTATTTTTTTTATTTTTTATTTTTTTTTTTTTTGCTGACGAATGGTACATTATTTTAAAAAACTCATCCACAATATTGTACATCGTGTGACTGCTCATTGACTCAAATTTTTTCAAAGCTTTTGGTTAAAAAATATTTGAGTTATTGGCACCAGTCTGAAAAAAACTCGGTAACAAGCCCTTAATATCCTGTCTCAGCGTACATTACAGTCAAGGTCACACGGAGGAGCGTACAACTAGCAAGGAGCAATTATAATACAGAGCGCAAGTTGTCCGTAAATCTTCTTCCGTCCCAAGACGTCCTCGATCGTGACGAGAGTCACTTAAGGGACCGACGTGACCTTGAGCTATCATATGTGGCGGTGACTCATCTGCGGATGATGTCACGCCCACCTCTTATTGGCTGCAGGCCCACATTCGGCTGTGCACCCGGGTCACACGAACTCCATCCATCAACTTCGCCATACGTTCGTCGCGTCCCACGTCCATTTCAGTTAAACGTGGTTCGTGATAACTAGGGCCCGGTAGTTTTCGCGAAAAGATTTTTGCCCCACTTTGTTTCAGTGTCTTACGTGTACACCTGCAGTTCAACTTCATGGCTATTGACAGAGTGTTTTTGTGCAGAGTTGATATTCATTTGACTGTGCCAATCAGTACACGGATAACTGTCACACATCACGTCTGTGATTTACGGGTTTAACCTCCACACGCTGGGTGTTACGGCATCCAATCACTGGCCACAAAGCAGAGATGCAGGTGTACACGTATGACACTGAAACAAAGTGCTGCAAAATTCTTTTCGCGAAAATTACCGGGCTCTAGTGATAACGTGAGCAGACTTGCAGACCATCTCGTCTTGAATAATAATTAAGAAATATTATTTATTGTGATCTTAAACGTTAACCACTGATTGCTTTGTTTATATTAAAAAGTGGTAGAAAACTATATATTCATCTGAAAGGGAAAAAAGTGACTATAGGGTTTCAAAAGTGCCCAGTTTATCCCGAATGACCTATAACTAGAGACAGGAAGTTTTCGCGAAAAGATTTTTGCACCACTTAGTTTCAGTGCCTTGCGTACGTACATACCTGCATCTCTGCTTTGTGGTCAGTGATTGTTAGAGCCACAATTTTATGGCGAAAAGATTTTTGCAACATTTGCTACATGTGCACAAATGCAGCTCTGCTACATCGTCTGTGACTGGATGATTTTACTCTCACTCGCCTTGGCAAATTACAGACGTACGGAGTCACAATAATCTTATTCTGATTGGCACAGTCAAATGCGCAATGTGTATGAACAAAAACCCGCTGCCAGTAATAATGAAGCAGAGCTGCCGACGTGCACGAGAGACACTGAAACAAAGTGGGGCAAAAATCTCTTCGCGACAAAATCGTAGCCCTAGTGATTGTATATTTTATCTCCCAGCGTCTGGAGGTTATACCCGCAGATCACAGACGTGTGCTGTCATTGTTAAATGTGTTCTTATTGGTATAGTCAAATCTATTACGTCTCTGCACAAATATGCACAACCAATAACAACGAAGTAGAACTGAAGATGTGCATGTAAGGCATTGAAACAAAGTGGTGCAAAAATATTTTCGCGAAATCATCCGGTCCTTACCTATAACTAGGGAAAGGAATATCTCTCGAGTTCAATGACCATCATGCTAGAATCCATTGTCCTATGCATACTCAAGCCCCGACCATTTGTCAGTTAGCTGCTACTCACTGGAACAGCAGGCAATGAACGAATAGACGGGACTTGAATATGCATAGAGCAGTGGATTCTAACATGACGGTCATTGAACTCGCGAAAAACTCCTTTCCCTAGTTATAACTAGAGACTAAAAAATTTCGCGCATTCATTTCAGGACAAGACAGAATAAAAAAAACTTGCTCTTGCCTGCTGCTTTCCGATAGGGTGACACATTTTTAGACACGACCTTGAAGACTTTAGAACAAATAACTAGAGAGGGGAAAAATTCGCGGGTTCACTGACTTGTAGGCTAGCCTCCAAGGATATATATGTACTCAAGTAGATAACATCAGTTCATTAGCTGCTTGCTGACACTGTGACATGGGCCCGCATTTAATTAAACTGTTATTATTGGCTCAGCGACTTCAAGGTAACGTCAAATAAGTCAACGGCCAATTGCGAAAGTGGCACGAACTTACAGTTGCAGGAATTCTACCTTGTGCCAGAAAGAAAACGCGAATTTTTCAGGTCTCTACAAAGAACACATCAACCACAAAACAAGAGCTCGATCACAGACAGCCCTGTTCGAAGTTCCATTGAGACGACAACCAGTCACAAAGGGAAGTGATTTAAATATACATAGAATCGTGAATTATAACATAAAGGACGTTGTACCCGCAAAATTTTCATGTCTCTACTTAGGCCTATAACTCAGTTTCAGCAACAGCCATCTGCCACACAAATTCCACAGCCGAAATACAAAATGTACCTGCAGTAAACTAACACTCTAGGTCGAATGAACGTTACTTATTCGCGTGGTTTATGCCCCCCTGAAGATCCCGAACAGACTGAGCTTAGACCGAAACCCTGAATTTTCGCGAAAATATTTTTGCACGAACTTGTCTTAAGGTCGTTCCAATGTACAGAGAATCATCACTCTCTCATATTCCTATGAAACTTAGAATATGTACTCTGAATCACATAAATAGACAGCGAACGCGGTCGCAGACGCTGTGTAAAGGCTGGTGCACGCTCCCCACGAGCTTCGGTCTGAGGAAGGACGTGGAAGGGAGAGGTTACGTCTCGCTTGAGCTCTCCACCCCTGTAAAACACAAATATCAAGTGAGCCAACTACACATCTCAACTCCTCAACGCAGTTGTAAGGGATCCCATCAGGAGTGCCACTCTACTGAGAGCTTATCTCACAACTCGACACCTCGCAATGTTGTAGAAGGGGATGTGTACGTGTTTACGCAAACATATACTACAGCAAATTGGTAGCTCACAAAACTACAAATTTGATATTGTGGTAATCAGGAAGAATGTCGCTATTTGATGAAAACAAAATATTTAGCGTAGGTAAAATTGTAAGCCTGTTGATTTTCGTTAGATATATGCGACCGTAACCATGCAAATTTTTACTTTGACATGCCATTAATCGAATACTATGCATGTTAAATTTTTTTCACAAGAGGAAAGTATATTCACTAGTGACATATACAAAACAACATTATTTCGTAAAAAAAAAAAAAACATATGAATTTCTCATTTGAATGACCTTACCATATTGAACGATTTTATTTTTCACTTTTTTGAAAATCTTACAAGAAAAATATTAAATCTGCTATTATACATCAAAATCTGTTTTCCTTCTGCTACAATTCATGCATTGCAATTTTGCAGTTAACGTATAATTACGCCTTAATCTGCGTGACAATTTACTCTATATTTATAATTTGCCAGGCTGATTGCGACCTAATTATACATTACCAGCTCAATCGACATTGTAATGTACCACCAAGGAAATATAATTTTCGGTATAACCGCAGATTGAACATTTTTCTTCTCAACATTTCAAAAAAGCTTCCCTTGGAACACTTTCACGCTTCACCATCGAGTTCATGTGAGTTATTCCGCGACTAGGTCAATATTTATGAACCTCAATTACTAAACCAGCTTGAAAACGCTCACCGAGTCCTGGTTCATGCGTTGTCAGATGTAAAACTGACCACTTATTGTGGAAGTAGTCAATGTGTAAGTAGGGGCATGTCACTGAACCGGCGAGATTTCCAGGTCTCGCCTCACTGAACACGCATTCAGGACGCCGCGGGATCGACTCCGTATCTCTGTTTTATATTACTCAGGATTTTGATCAATATAACCAGTAGAATATTGAAATGTATGTCTGTCATAGGCCACGGTCGAAGCCTCCCCAGTTTCCAATTCGTCTCAACCACAGATTGTAACTTAAATGACGCCACTGTGGACGAGAAGAAAAGCTCCAAATAATACTCCAAGGAAAGGATAATCGTGGGGGACTAAAACCAACACCATTATAAGAGATGAAGGTTTATCGCGGGAAAACTTTACTGTTTGTTGGGTTTTCACGCACGTTCACCTTATGAAAAGATGACTGGCTTTCGCGTGTTCGTAGAGCTGTTACCTCATTTGACTGAGCCAATAAGAATCCCGCTAACTTATATGTGATGACTAGAGCCACGAATTTATGGAGAAAAGATTTTTGCATCATTTGGTTTCGATGCGTCATGTACACACCTGCAGCTCTGCTACATCGTCTGTGATTGGATGATTTTACTCTCACTGGCCTTGGCAAATTACAGACGTACGGAGTCACAATTATCTTATTCTGATTGGTGCAGTCAAATGAGAAACGTGTCTGAACATAGACACGCTGCCAATAACCTTGAAACAGAACTGCCGATGTGCACGTGAGTCACTGAAACAAAGTGTGGCAAAAATCTTTTCGCGACAAAACCGTGGCCCTAATAATTGCTGATGTTGGTACGCCTGTTACGATGCAGGTATTCGCGCAAACTAGTGGCGAAGCGTGGAATAGTTCCACGGTGTGCGTCGCTAAGCGATGACTATACACAACACTGAGGTGACTGTGGAACCATTTGACTGGTAGAGGCAGGTACACTCTTCTGCCAGTAACATGTAAGAGGCGAAGTAGGAATTGTCCAATCACACGACCACAGTTACACGAGAATAATCTTATTCGCTGATTCTTTCGTACATGAAAGTCACATACCCAGAGTGGATAGTAGGATTAAAATACCACTTCCCCTGAAAACCGACCACCACACGCCACTGGCGCAAACACTGATTTTACAGACGAAATCTTACTAATGGCTCTTATTAAGCTATAACGGAGGACTCGTAAATTGTGTTTACAGTGCGCGTAATATTCCGAAAATTTCACAAAAGAAACTTATTTGTTAGTAGGAGATATTGCCCAACAATCAAGCATAATATGTCAAAAAATGTAGAACGCAAAAACGTAATATGCAACAAGAGGGTGGCCACCGCTGTTCTCATCACTACAAGGAAATTGGGGAGGTATTATGGCAATAAAGCCGGTTTGTTCTTAAATAGGTTCTATTAACATACTACTCCATAAATGCTGTAACATAATTTCATTCAGTTTTCCCATATTTTGTACAAAATACCATTCAAAATCGTGGTTTTCAAGTTTTTTTTTGCATATCTTTGATAGTGTCTTGTTAATGTTCAACTTATTTTAACATAAAGAATCTACTCGCGAAGTATGTTGGTCTAATTATTAAACCTCCTGTATGTTACTTGTGCTCTGTAAATATAATGTTGAAGTATACTGATAGGTTTATGGGTACGGTTTTGAAAAATTCGCGTTTTTTTAGGCACTCGCTAGAATTCGGATAGTTGTACATTCGTGCTACTTTTACAATTGGACCGAGACTTACTCGACAGCTCCTGGAGAGCGCTCAGCAAAGAAACAACTAAATACAGTCCCAACCATGTAATATCACTGTGTCAAAGACCAGGCAACGAACAGCTACTTCCTGCTTCTGTAGACAATATTCTCATTGACTAACCTATAGGTCAGTGAACACGCGAATTTTTTCCAGTCTCTATTTATGATATAACAGAACAGGCGAGAATTCGAGTGTTTCCGCGAGCTAAAGAAGACCTTATCTTGAAACTAAAAGTCGAACTTAGCTGTTGGTCTAAACCAGGAAGCGTCTTCCGGGCGTGACGTCACTTCCTCGAGATGTGCCGGTGCGGAAGGTAAGACGTTCCTCGACAGAGCGCAACATGGCGGCAGGAACCCCGGAAGTACATAACAAGTGACTGCCCACCGTCACTCTACAGCTCACAGATATTTTGTCGCGACACGAAGACTCAATTTTCTGCTCCGTTGCCGTGTCTGAATATCACCCCGGCCCGACACACACAGCGTAGCCGAAGGTGCAAATTCTTGCACTTGAGAAACTTTTTGGCGAACTATGACTGCTGTCGACGTAATCTGTGGCAGATAGTGAAATGTCTTAGAGTTTTATTGATCTAGCTCGTGACTGTAATTAAGTGTGTCCTATTTTCCCTCAACAGCCCCTACGACGTATCTCCACCAGGAGCTAGTGGACAAATGGTCGTGGCTTGAGTACGCACAGAACAGGGCATTCTAACATGCAGGTAACTGAATCCGCGAAATTTTCCGGGCTCTATTCATGACTGTTTTCATAGTCTGTCTTTGTTTGAAGACGTTTCACATTTAGCTGTTACAATCAGAATAAGGTTACTACGCCACTACACGTCTGTGATTTGCGAGTAGATCCGCGGGACGCTGCGAGTTAAAAACATCAAATCATAGGCCGTGAAGCAGAAATGTTCATGGCCTTACGTATTACTGACAACTAGTTCCTCGCTTCTTACATGCTACTGGCTGAGGAATGTACCTGCCTCTACCAGTCAAATAGTTACATAGACAATTGAGAGTTCTGTATAGTCACTGTTAATCACTGCCTGCCCTAGAACACTTCACGCTTCGCTACTGCACACAAGGTCAACTCTACAATACCTACAATCCTGTAACGCGGGAATACAAATACATGAATTGCCGCAGTCAATAGCGTCACGGAGAGAGTTCGGGTAAGTATAGGCCAATAATTCTAGCCTGTCGGCAAATAAAAACGTAAAATTTGCATACCACCTGACATCAGTAGTGCCACGAACTTTTCGCGGAAATAATTTGCCCCGGTTTGTTTCAGTGCCTTAGGCGCACATCTGTAGTTCTGCTTCATAGGAAGTGATAGGATGTTATAACTCTGACTCGTCTTGGGGTTCTACCCGCAAATAACAGACGTGTGGTGTCGCAGTAACCTTATTATGATTGGCGCATTCAAATGAGAGACGTCACTTCGTAAAGATACGCAGCCAATAACAATGAAGTATAGTTGCAGATACGCACGTAAAGGACTGAAACAAACTGGGGCATAATTCTTTACGCGAAAAGTTCGAGTAAACTTTCTATACTCTAGTGAGAGAGATTTTTGGTCAGTGCTTAACGTCGAGGTCTTCAGCGCTGGTGAGGGGGTGACATGAGGTGGGCAAGGAGCGGCGCCGGAATGAAAGGGCGGGGAAAAGGGAGATTCCCGAGAAAACCAACCAACCAACGGCATCGTCCGGCACGATTCTCACATGCGAAAATCCGGGGACCGACCCCGGCGGGAATCGAACCCGGATCGCCTTGGTGGGAGGCGAGAGGTCAGAACTCTCGACCAACTCGGCCCCCCTATACTCTAGTTATCTATTGTACCGTCCTCTGTGACCTGCGTGCACCGAGGGTTGTTGAGGTGAGTACAAGGGGTCGTCAAGAGCCGCTCGACTCGCAACACACTAGTGCTTCGCCTGCCTCATGGCGACATTCTTCAAATCCGCTTTCACACCGGTGCTCCTGAAATCTGGGTAAATGTCATTGCGTGAACTTCAACGCCGTTCACGCCACATGCACGACCCTGTTCCCTACTCTTATTATTATTATTATTATTATTATTATTATTATTATTATTTTATTTTTACGGCTGTGCGCGATGTCGCATAAAGCCAGCTCAAAATGCCAACAGCTCTGCAAAGGTTCGCTCGACACGGCGCCTGTATTGGTTTGAGGGAAAGAAGGAAATAAGGTCGACTGAGTGCGTATTTCAGTCACGAGTAGAGTCATTAATATTTTGTGCAAAAGAATTTTGCCCCAGTTTGTTTTGCAGTGCCTTACGTGGACATCTGCAGTTGCGCATCATGGTTATTAGCAGCGTGTCTGGGCGAAGAGCCATATCTCATTTGACTGAGCCAATTACAAAAACTTTCCTGCAAAACCACACGTCTGTGATTTGCCGGTAGAATCTCAAGGCTTGTGACAGTTAAAAATATTCAATCGCTGACCACGAAGTAGAACTGCAGATGTGCACGTAATACACGGAAACAAAGTGAGGCAAAATTCTTTTCGCGAAAAACCAGGGTCCTCACTAAAAACTAGGGACAGGAAAAATTCACGGGTTCACTGACCTGTAGACTAGCCTGCAAGAATATATGTGCACTCAAGTAAACAGTATCTACTCATTAGCTGCTCGCTGACACAGAGAGATGGGCCTGCATTTAGTTACATTTATATTACTGGTTCAGCGACTTATACGAGATGTCAAATAAGTCAAGGACCAATAGTGAAAGTTACTAGAACTTACAGTTGGAGAAATTCTAGCTTGTGACTACAAGAAAACGCTAATTTTCGAATTTTTCATGTTCCTACTTATGGGATATGCAAAGCAAAGTGGCTGACATCTGGTGGTGAACTTCTAAACCTTCGGAATGGTGATACCGACTGCAGACACCATATTGTTAGAGCCACGATTTTATGGTGAAAAGATTTTTGCAACATTTGTTTTCGATGCGTCATGTGCACGTCTACAGGTCTGCTACATCGCTCGTAATTGGATAATTTTACTCTCTCTTGCCTTGGCAAATTACATACGTAAGGAGTCACAATAATCTTATTCTGATTGGTGCAGTCAAATGAGAAACGTGTCTGAACAAAGACGCGCGGCCAATAACCATGAAGCAGAGCTACCGATGTGCACGAGGGACACTGAAACAAAGTGGGGCAAAAATCTTTTCGCGACAAAATCGTGGCCCTACATATTGTAACTTACACGTGCGTAGCGAAGCAATTTAATGTCGGTAAATAAATACTGGACGGCAATAGTACTGCTATCCGTTGTAAAAATAAAATAGTTTTATTGAAAATACATTTATATATGTCTCTAAAGAGTACTGTCGAGATGGAACAATGTAAAAATATCGTTACTACTGTTGACATTTTTACATATCACTATTTCTGCCTAACTAATTGTATTCTTGTATAAAGTTAAACGTATTTATTCTCCAAACTTACTCTGTTCAAACTCAGGCTTTTATTTTCTAATTACAATATTTATTGTAGCTATCCATTGTTTTCATTATCGCTAATTTATTAAGAACTAACAAGGTTAGGCCTAGCTTCGTTACTAAATTATAAATTCTTGAAATGATAGTGTCATAGACGTGTCTATACAGTTGTAAGTGTTAAAATACAAACTTAGCACGAGTGTCTTATTTAAAATAATTTTCCGTTTTATATTTATTTTTTAAAAGTTGATTTTTTCTACCAAAAATAAAAATTTTTTCCGAAGCTACGTTTGCAGAATGTTTCGTCAATTTCTAGTAATGTGAAAATTACAAGATCATGTTATCCCGTCTTTTATATAAAGTATAAGTCTACTTACAATAACGATAATCTTAATATATATATATATATATATATATATATATATATATATATATATAATGACTCACTCACTCATCAGCGCACAGCCCAAACCGCTGGACCTGGAACCATCAAATTTTGAGGGAAGCTTCCCTTTGGCCCGTAGACACCCACTAAGAATGTATTTTTCGAAATTCGATAATTAAGGGGGTGAAAAGGGGTGAAATGTGTTTACAAATAATCCCTCATGTCTCATTAACCGGGAAAGCTATCATACATTTTTTAACTTCATAATATTGCCCAAAGAAATGTATATTTGCAAATTTTTCGATTTTGCGAAATTCGAAAATTAAGGGGGTGAAAAGCCGTAAAATGTGTTTTTCATTAATCTATGATTTCTCCTAGACCATTTCAGATACTGAGGTAATTTTTCTTTAAAATGATGCTTGAGTAAATATAAAAAAAGTAATTTCAGGATTTTTCGAAATTCGTCCTTAAAAGCTGTTAAAAAAATAAAATGTGTTTTCGAATAATCATCTGTACCTCTTATATCCGTTGAGATATCGAGATGATTTTTTGATGAGAATGAAGCTTACGTAAATATGTACAAATCAAATTCAGGATTTTACCTACATTTAATCCACACGAGCCCTTAAATATGAAAATAAACTCGCGCTTACATTGCCACGCATACGGAAAATACGTTTCTATCACCATTCCGGCCGTCTGCAAGGCGCGACAGTGCTGCTCCTAGCGTTGCTTGCATCTCCCATAACATACAATTACTGACCACGAAGCAGAACTGCAGGTGTGCACATAAGACATTGAAACAAGTTGGCGACAAATTCTTTGCACCAGAAATTAGTGGCTCTACTCATTTTCGCGAAAATATTTTTGTGACACTTTTTTACGGCCGTATCTATAAACTGCTTTCGAATGACAACCAACTGCTATCCCCATAGAGAAAGCATTGGTGAGCAGTTGGTTGTCATTCGAAAGAGGTCTATAATTTCGACCCTTGGTTTCAGTGCCTTACGTTGGACGTCTGCACCTACGTTTCGTCGTCAATGACAAGATGTTTCCAGCACGCAGCGTCTTGTAGTTCTCAGCTAGTCACAGAGGCGCGGTGTCGTAGTGATCATGTTCTGATTGGCACAATCAAATAAGTGACACCTCTACACAATTACACGCTGCCAATAACCACGAAGCACAGCCGCGTATTTGCACCTAAGCAGGGGCGAATTTATGGAGGGGGGAATGGGGACCGCCCCCTCCCTTTTAAGGTCATATTTATTTTATTTTTAAATTTTTTCTAATTTAACTTTTATTAGCACTATATACTTTTAAGACTTAATTTATTTTAAATTTTTCTTACTTATGTAATTAAATTTTTTTTGTATAAACTCCTTAAAAAGCACCACTTTGTATCTCTAATATCAAAAATTTCCCGGGAGAGGACACCCGGACCGCCGGCTTTTGGCTTGGGGTGTATGTATACACACTTTTTAAGGCATAGGCCCCCACTTCTCGCAAATTCTAGATCCGCCACAACACCTAAGGCACTGAACTTGACAGAAAAAAAAGTGGTACGAAAATCTTTTCACGAAAATTACCGGCCATTACTCATGAATAGGGACCTCATTTCCATACATGGCAGTTTTTGGCTCAGATCCAAGCAGGACGTGTTTGAAAAACAGCGAGCTAATTACATTCGGGTCCGTAAAAACGTGTGTTGAAAGGCTATTTTATCTTAAAATGGATTCGCGAAATTGTCCGGTCACTAACGATTGCGACTTGAACACAGTTCGTCAGACACTCCCTGGTAAACTCCAAGTCCGTTACAAACATGCAGGAGGGACCGCGGTGGCCGAATGGTCAAACCATTCGCCCAGCACCAGGGCGAACCGCGTTCGAGCGTATTGGAATCGTGCAGGACGATGCCGTTGATCGGCGGGTTTTCTCGGGGAAATTCCCTTTCCCCCGCCCTCTCATTCAGGCGTCTCTCTGTACTCACATCATGTCAACCCTCTACAGCGCTATAGAACTCGATGTTAAAGGCCTCGCTCCTTAGATTTGCAGTGGTTTCGAAAATATTTTTTAACGCAAATTAATACATATATCAGAAATTAATCTTACAGTTTTAACTTATAACTCATCGTTTGTATATGAATTTTTCTGCTGCAATACATCAAACGGATTTTTAGCTTTTTTCCCCCCTGAAATATCATATATTTTTAGGTCAAAATACAGTCAAATGAAGCAAAATAATTTTTTTCTAGGAAACGGTACGTTAATTAAAAAAAAACGCTCTACCAAAATTGTGTATCATATGACTGTACACATCCTCAAATTTTTGTCAAAGCATTTGGTTAAAAAATATTTGAGTCATTTGCAATTGTTTGAAATAAATGAAAGATCATGGCCTTAAGCGCTGGCCAAAATCTCTCTCACACACAAACGTGCAAGTAAACGAGGACCGAATGCTATCCTATACCTGGTCTGGTGTGAAACTGGCTACTGGCTAGGCAGAGGCACGATTACTTCGCGCACTTTCATTCTAGGTCAGGTTGAACGTCACTTCTGTGATTGGACGACAGCTGTTTCGAGGCATCTTTATCGACAGTAATACACGAAGGAATAATTCGGGAAGATATCATTTGCTGACCCTTCGTATGGGACGTAATAAAAGCTAGTTCAATAACCTGCATGTTAGAATATACAGGAAATCCCATAAGTAAGAAAATATAGGGAAACATGATTTTTGTTTGTTTGTTGCAGACTGACCAATAAAAGATGGGTTTGAGAAGAGAGGAACGTTATCATCTGGTTGTGCGGGGGAAGAAATTTTTAGTGATGTAGCTGCAGAATTTAACATTCATTTTACAGAATGGTGGACATTTCGAACATATGTTGTAACTTTGTATTTTCCTCATGATTCCTGACTTATGAGACATCCTGTACTGCCCTGTGTACACTCAAGCACAAAAAATGTTATTATTACCTGCTACTTACCGGAACAGTAGACAATGAACGAACGGATTGGGCTTGAGTAAACATAGGAGAATAAATTCTGAGATGTAGGTCATTGAACTCTCGCAATTTTCCTTAATTATATTTTTACGAAAAAATTTCCGTACCAATTTACTTCAATGCCTTACGTGCACATCTGCAGTTCTGCTTCTTTGTTATTGACAGGGTGTAGAAATACGTTTCTCATTTGAGTGTACCGATCAGAATACGGTTACTGCGATATCACACGTCTAAAATTTGCAATAACAAGTTAATATCCGTAACAGTTACAAGCACTGACCACACGCTGCAGATGTGCGCATAAGGCACAGAAAGAAACTGGTGCAGAAACAGAAATATCGTCACAAAAAAACAAAGGATGATTAGTTACAGTCCTAAGCAAATGAATAATCGACAATGGCCTGAGAAGTCTAGGCTGCTGACAGGTGAATCCGCGCAATACTCACACCTGTACTGAGACAGCACCCAGGAGACAAACCGCTGATATTCGAGAATACATAGTGCAGTAGAGTCTAACTTGTAAATTGCTGAACTCGTGAAATTCCCCGTCCTTACTCATGAGCAGCTATTGCCGATGTTGTGTCTGACCTAAATCTCAAGAAAACACTCTGGTATATCAGACGTGACAAAAAAAGTGATGCACGCTCTTAACATGAATGGGAAGACCAGACCTATTGCACGCCGAAGCGCGCTGCACCGTTTGTGACTTAGGGCCGGGCGGGGCAGAGACCCTAGAAAGCAGGTCTCCAGGGCACGGGAGGGGCAGACGTCGGCGAAGACCAGGACACAATGGACGCACGTGAGCTGACTGAGGTGGGCCACGCCAGCACGCACCTCCACACACAACACTTGGTCGAGCTGTTATAGGGCGTGGCTACGGGGAGGGAGGGAATGGCCGTGACTGCCACTCCATTGTTGCCAACATAGCGGGGTTATTCGCTCCATTGACAGTTTTATTCGGTGAAACATGATCCCTCTCATCTCGATCACTTGTTTCTTCTGCCTTTTAAGCACTTGCGACGACCGCTTGGTACATCTTATTTTACACGATTTATTTATGTCCCCCGGTTTTATGCAATTAGGCTTAGTAAGGGACGGCTTACAAACTGTCTAAACCTAAATGAACGACACAAACTTCCACGCCCGTGCAGGTATTCGCACCGACCGACATACTACCGACCACACGGTGGCCGGCCCGCTTGGTAAAGTGTGTGTGTGAGGCGAAAATCTATGAGGCGTTACGAGTGACGCTAGCCGGCGCATGTATCGTAATATCGCCTCTACGTCTATAAACGTGTGTGCAGTGTTCCCGCCGTAACGTTTTAACGTGGAACTTCAAGTGCTGACCCTACCATTTTACTGAAAGCGTCACTGTAGTAAAGTGCAGTGTAATTGTAGACCTCAATTTCGAACATATATCTTGAGAAACCCGATTTGAGATTAGTTTGGGGGTTTTAAAATGACGCTTCCAATGTGCGTGGTGTCTTAATGTTATATTCACTAGTAGTCTGAAGTGTGTTCGCAGATAAGTATATGGACGCATGTTTACTGTTCTACGAGAGAGAAAAAAATAACATCTCCGAACACGCTTCACGCAGTTCGAGCACCTGCGCTTCATAATGATTTAGATGTTTTTTTAACGAAACTATTTGCATACGTATGAAAAGAATGGACAAACATTTCATAGTGTGCCACTATAAACATAAAAATTAAACACATTATTTCGAGTTCCTCAAAATCGCTATAAAAACGGCCTTTCGATACCGACCAAGTTAGAAAAATACAAACGTAGAAATTTCACATCACAATTCTCACAAATGTAATGATAAGGTGGCTACTTAAGATTCCTAAATATACTATTACAATCCTATTGTGTAGCTTGCGCGTAGAGGTGATATTGGATAACTTACAACGGTCGGAGGCACCCTTATCGCTACATGTAGGCCTATTTTGTGCCTCACACATACAAACGCAACCTATCCAGGGAGCCATCTTCAATAAGTACCATCTTCATCCCTTTATACAGTAAATTTTGCTACCGCCTAAATAGCATGCTGCTGAACATCCTTTTCTGTCGAGGAATTTCAACGTTGCAATGGGAACGGACATTGGTACTGTGTGTATAATCAGAGCAATACATACCTCACAAAACTTCCTGTTTTTGTTCGGCCACCAGAATAAATGTTTTATTTATATTGCAGTATATCTAAGTCGCCGTCGGTCTAACCTCGCAACCCACAGAACGTGCAACGTGACCAGGTCAGGGTCAACCTGCTCCCAAGTAGACAAGGGACCTGAGATGTGGGTTCAAGTCGGAAGTGGACTACTTGCAAGTGCAGATTGGACGGCAGCGATACACAGAGGACTTCCGCCGACACGACGCAGGGTAGTTGAAGATGTCTGCCTCAAACATGAACACGACCGACAACTTTGACTATAACAGCTTCATGGAAAATCACACAATTTTGTAAACCGTCTTGTCAAAATTTGTGCAATCCCAGCACTTTAAGTAATTTCCGAACAACCCTAGAAAATCGAAATCAGGATGGTCGCAGCCGGGAATAGGACTCGGTTCATTCCGAATTATAGAGTAATGGAATGCCACAAATTGACAATAAGGAAAAATATAACTAGGGTATTAAGAGTGCTCTCGTTACAGTGAACAGCCTATATTATAATTATGTTCATGTAGTGTAGAGGGGATACGACTAACAAACTTACGTCTTGATAATAAACAAACCAAACAAACAAGACGTTAAAATAAAAGTGTTAAATATTTTGAGTGTAGCTAGTATACCCTGAAACCAAATAAAAATGTATAACAAATGTGGTGTCTCATTAATTTGGCTTAAAAAACTACGTCAATATGGCCATTAACAGTTCTGCAAACTATATGTTAGGTAAACTGACGTAGGTACCTTCTGTGAACCACACAATTCTACTCAAACTATTTCACTACGGGATAAGGGAAACTGTCCATAAGATAATGCTGTCATGTCTTTCGGACCATATTAAATAAAGTATTGAATAGTAAGAATGATAAAATTAACTCAGACTGGTTAAAGTTACACAAGGAAATAATTTAGGACCACTCATATTTCTTACCTTCATTAACATTTTGTTACGGTGTCGCAATCCCGCGGCGTCGGTGGCGTCGCGGAAGAGTAGGAGGACGATTGCACAACCCTGCGGCGTCGGTGGCGTCACAGAATGGCGGTCAGTGGGTGCTGGATAATCAACAAATCACCAAAAAGAGGCGGATTGCGGCAACACTGGTATCCCAGGAATCCGATGACTTGAAGAGTTGAGTGGGTCTTAACACTTACCCAACACTTTGCAAACATCTGGATTCAGCAGGGATTGCTCCGCCTCTGGGCATAGTTGGGAGCCAATCAGAGGGGAGGATTTTGACCGCCTGGTGGGGGTGCGAAGAATGGTATAGACTATAGACATCGAGCTAGTTACCGAGGGAGTTGGAGAAGAGAGTCGGCGAGTGAGTCATCTGCTCCGGCGGCGACGGCACCTAGGGACTCTGCGTTCGAGTCTGGGTGCGACCCCCTGGCTAGAGCTTTACCTTCAACGGCGGCACGAGCGGTGAGTTCCTGTTGGTTTAGGGAAGGAGAGCGATCCCTTACCTATCTCCTGTCTCGCCTTACCCTAACCCTTCCACTCGCCTCTATTTCTGTATTACTGTTATTCATCGTTTCTTCTATTCTAATAAATTATGTTACCTTTCATCTCTAGCTTTTTTATCTTCCCCTTCCCGGCTAAACTTTGTAACAATTTGTTTACTATTCGTCATCACTAAAGGAAGTGCTCAGTGTGACGTCTTTTGGTATAATGAATTTGAGAGACCTAAATTGAAACACTCTTGATTGGTCATTGATGTGTTAGCAGGAATTGTTCGACATGTTTCATAAGCGACTGTATTTCACTGATGAATTTGCATACACCAAATACTTCAGGTTTTCTTAAAACTAAATATCCATGGGTCACCCAACTTCAATTGTACCTTCCTCTTCTCCTTCACGGGCGTAGTCTCACCGGTCACGGTCGTCAGAAAGCTTTGTCTGAACTTGTGTCCATGTGTTAGCTGTTGAGAAGGTCCCAAGACGTTCGGTCTGACAACAGTAATGGTTGATCCAGTGTCTACAACCATGTGGCAAGAAACATTATCCAGACTGCCCTCCACTAGGATTGCATTACCCTCTTGTTTCACTGAGCGTACTCGATGAAATACTGGGGCCTTATGTTCTGCCATCAGTGTCCTTCCCTCTGTAAGATGTCGTCCTGACTTATAACCACAGCTATTGGGTTGCCATTGTGTGCACTGGGCTCGCAGGTGTCCGGGTCGTCCACATGTCCAACACTTCAGTCGTCCTTCTGGTCGCCGACAAGGCACAGCCGATGGCTGGGTAGATTTGGCAGTCTCATGTTGCACCTGGTCAATGTTATTTTGTTGCTGCTGCTTGCATTGGGCTCTCAGGTGTCCAGGTCGCCCGCACATCCAACACTTTGGTTGCCTCTGTGGTCGAGAGCTAGGTGTGACTGAAGTAA
>PNEQ01066360.1:45327-62284 GCA_003012365.1 Medauroidea extradentata | reverse complement strand
GTTACTATTCGTACGGTATGTCCTTGTCGGCTGTGCTGAGCTACATATATTAATTATTTCCTCGAGGCAGTTCTCCACTACACTAAAAATATGAAGTGAGCACAGATACTGTACAGAGCGATTTTTTAAAACCAAGAGACCAAAACATAACTTAGCCTGTTTGGCTATCATAACATACAAATGCTTGTTTGTAGACTACGATGTTGTTACAAAAGAGACATATATTGAGTGTCGAGGGTATGATGCACGGTTATGGTATATGTATATAAATCATATAGAATATGGAACTGTTAAAAATTTTGTAATAATGCTGAAAATTATTGATTAAACTTATAACTTTGAATGTGTATGGTATGTGAGTGCAAGCAGTTGCTCTTTGTTACGTAGGCTGTTACAAAAGTGCTGAGTCTTGAATGTTTTGACTCACATTAAACGTTTAGGCCAACTGTGATTGTGTTGTGGCAGCAAACTTTTTTCTATATTAATATACCTTTGGCATAGGATGCGATTGTGCGGGTATGTCTTACCACAAGATTTTCTATTTCTGTAGTTCCTGCACTCATAACTTTGCATCGAAAAATTTTTAATTTTATAATTGTACCAAACACTGTCCAATTCGTACATATTGCGTTTATAGTAATTTTTCACAAATCAAATATTTTTCGGTTTCATAGTTTTCATACAAGGTCATGTCAAAGTAAAGTTTTGAGTGTTTTCGCTACTTACCCAGAGTTAAGACTATACAAACAATAGGTACGCATGAACTAATTTAGAGTGAAAGTAAATATATTAAGCAAAATAATGAAATATTTCTAATTTCACGCAATCGTTGTTTGTATTTAAAAAAATTTTCGAATATTCTTTAGTTTTTACATATCTATCCTACTTGTATTTATAAATAATAACTTTAACACGAAATTACAAAGGCGCCATTCTGTAGTTCAATATATTTACTTTCACTATAAATAATTTTAAGTGTACAGTTTCGAAAGTTTTTGCTTTGAATAAGCAGCGAAAATAGCCACATTGCTGTTATGACATGCATATTATTGTAAAATTGTTTCTTTTTTTTTTTAACGTTGCACACAAAGTTAAAGTACATACGAAAAATATTAAACCGAAAAATATTTTATTAGTGGGAAATTAATATTAATGTAATATGTAAGAATTGGACAATGCTAGGTACAGTTATAAAATTACGAATGTTTTTGTGCAGCGCACCCTTACAAGGAAGAAGGCTTATCTTAGTTGTTTAACTTATTTTTAAAAGTTTCTTTTCGTTGCCAGATTATAAGGAAATACTACGGAAATAGGCATTTTGACACAGTCTATTTGACAAACAAACCAGTAACAGTTATCGAAGGATCAACAAAACATACAAATAGAAATTGTTTACTTTTTCATCTTTTCTGTATCAAAACATAATTTGTTGAAAACCGATTACACTGTATAACTTTTGTATCAAACTGTTGTAATGTGTATGATTTATTATTCTTTAAGAAAAATATATTTTATCCCATGTTTCGTGTAGTTAATTTGTGAAGTGCCAACCTGTTGTGACCTTAAAGCTGTATGGCTGGCAATTGTAATATTTGAAATTAATATTTTATATACTCTAGCAATAACTATTTACCGACGAAGGTTGGCGAGACTTATATAATCGTGGCAAATATGGGCTAGGCCGTTCAATGTAGTGTTCGCAATCCCATTGCACGGTCGTTTCTCCACGGCTGACACACTGAATTAAGGCTGGTATAGAAACACCCGCGGGAATTAAATTTTTATTGTAGTTTCAAACATTTTAGGCGGGACAAGAAAACAAATAGAGTACTTCTGCAACATTCTAATGGAGTCTTTTAAGTAGTTTTAGAAGCCGTCAAGGGATAACAACACAATTCAGAAATTTTTTAGCGCGCCTCAAATTTACAAGCTAATAAATCTGTTAAATTAAAGTTATACATATCATTAATATTTTTTGGACTCCAGCTATATTCTTAACAAACACAGTCACATTAAAATCCCGTTAACCTTTGTAATCTTCATATCAAAGCTAACAGTTCACGAACGAAAAAAAAAAAAAAAAAAAAAAAAAAAGTACAGCAGCTAAGTTCGGCCATAAAACCATTGTCCAGTAAAGTAACAATTCGTCCCTCAAAACAGTTTACCGAGGTACACAGTGCACTCGACCTTTTCTTTGTCTAAATATTGCGTACTTATATTTTGTTTGTATATAATTAAGCACAGCTATTGTGTAACATATATCCGCCAGGAATAATTGATTCGCGCCACGCGCTGTTGGGTTACAAAACACCCACGCCATCAAACATAGCTACTCAGTTGCAAGAGACGCTGTACCTGCCGGCTCGACACCCTGGTTAGCTTCTTTCAGCATGACCTTCCTCTCAGGGCGTCAAGCACACAAATGAGGGAGGGGAAGTGATAGGAAGATTGCTCGCACCCCCACCACTGCGACTCTCTGTACGTACGTCACAGTGATAAGCCGCGCCCTCGTCCGTACGCCACGCCTTCCAGACTGCTCGAACACGTGGCATGAGAAGCGCACGTCAAGGTCACTCCGGAACATAGCAGTCTTAAGTCGTAACAAAGCATACAGGTATTAAATGATACTAATTATTAAATACCCATATAATTTCCTGAACACCAAGTCCAAACAACTTGTTAAATGTCGATCATAGTATACTAGTGTATCTGCACTGATTCGGCAAATAAAACACCTCAAAGATATTTAACAAACGTGTGATTAAAATTTCTTGTTCACGTTTTCATATTTGTTACGATTTTGCCTACCTAACAGCAAATAGTAGTATCAATTGTAATCTGAAATGCAAACGCTAGAAAATTTTTTAATTTAACACTAAAAGACCATGCTTCCCTATACTACAAAAACATTTTTCTGGGCAGCGCACCGGAAATAAAACTAACGAATTTATTAAGAAATAACAATGGACTTAAAATCTGCACTCTCTATAAAACAATTCACTTCAGCATTCCTTGATGTGCTCTTCAATGTTATAGAACATTTAGCATAGGCGTGACTTTACTTTCATTTTAAATTTCGTCAACAGTGTCCGCGGGAGATTATTTTAATTGAATCGCGGTTCACGTTTAATTACTACCGCAAATAAAATAATGGAGAAATTATTTTCGAATATTTTGTCCCATAGTAAATTGTTCTCTGGCTACATGTAAAACTAAGGTTAATTTCAGTACAGGTTAGTAAGATCAATGTCAAAAGTTTGGCACAGGGAATATTTCTGCCACTTGAGCGCTGGTATCGATAATGGGTTCAAACTGACCAATAACAGAGGTTTCCTGAATTTTAAGTTACACGAAGTTAATAAATATAAACGCGAAATTGGTTTATTTTCACTTTAAAATTAAGTTAAATGACTCCTGTCATTTCCAAGCCTATTTAAATTTTATCTCACTAAAGTTTCGTATTTTTCTGGTCCCTTAGCGACAGCAGCGAAACTAGCGGCAGAAGTTTTCCCTGTGCCAAACTCTCCCATAAGAAAACACATTTCCTTTCCAATCTGTAGTAGAATTAACCTTAGTAAAACCATCGCCGTTGTAACTGAGCAAATAACGAAAATTGTCACGTCCAACCCCAATTTTCAAAACAGAAAGCTTTATCCTGTTCTTTACAAACAAATGGCAAAGGCGAAGGGTGTGAAAGAGCAATTTGGTTCGTTCGATTCACGAGGTAGGTTGGGAAACAACTAGGTCGCCCCGGTGAATAATTACATGCAAATGACTGAATCATCCTAGACGTTGCTCGCCAGGCAGACGCGCTCGTCTGCAAGACACGGTGGTAGTTGCCGCTACGGGGTGTTTCTACGCGAGAATCCCAACACCATCCATCACGTTTTATTTTATTACCACTCGAACGACACTCAGCGAGGGGTTGGGGGTTAGAAGTGAGAGTGGGCGCGAGGCCGCGGAAGAAACTCGGGCGCCGCATCTCTTCGGCGTAATTTGAGCGGGAAATAATGACCCCGGCGGCTGGCGCAAACCCGAAATTTGACGCCCGGGGGGCGGAGATCAGGGTGGTGCGCTGGCACGCGTAGTCGCGGCAGAGGGAGTGATTTATGACTTTCGCGGTTTTCTGACGAGGGAGGTGGTGTTGGGACGGTCGAGGGCGACACGAGGCGACGGGGGATGTTTACGTCGGCCAATGGTTGTACCTCCGTAAAAGTACATCGCACCCTTCGAGGCGTGGTAAGAGGCGGTGACAAGGTCGTGTGTTTTAAGGCCTCGCTCTTTAGATTTGCAGTGGTTTCGAAAAAATATTTTTTTTAACGCAAATTAATACATGCATCAAAAATTCATTCTTACAGATTTATGAGTTATTTCTCATTGAGTGTATCTGAATTTTTCTCTTGTAATACACCAAACAGTATTTAAATTTTTGCCCCTGAAATATCACATATTATGTGGTCAAAACAAGCTAAAACAAAACAACTTTTGGCTAGCAAACGTTACATTATTAAAAAAAAAAAACACTCTGGCAGAATTGTGTATCGTATAAATGTAAACTGTCTAAAAATTTTTCGAAGCATGTGGTAAAAATATGTTCGAGTTATTTGCAATTGTTTGAAATAAATGAAAGACCATGGCCTTAAGAGTGCGCGGTATATAAATCAGCGTTAAAAGCCCCAATTTAAAACTGTCGGTTTCTCAAAGTCAGTTTGCAATAATCAAAAAACAACAATCCCATACATTAGTATTTGCCAACTTTTTGAGCAAAAATATTTCTCGAGTAACGTAGATCTGAAGAACAATATCTCTAGCCGAAATCTCGTACATTTAATTGAGTCGCAAGAGATCACGCTTAACAAATTAATAATTAAGGATATAAAGTTCGCAAATATAATTATAAAGGATTGTTGTTTTGTAGTTTCTCTATATTAACTTTCAAAAAGTGTAGATCTCAAATGTAGAACTCAGTACTTATTAATCTACCACGCCCTCTTAAGAAATATTGTACGGCATTTTTTTTACGTTTGAGGAACGGGAACAGGGAAGGCGAAAAGTAGAATATACGACGTCCGTCAAACACCCCATCGCCCCTAGCCGCGAGGGACTAAACCTTAACCTGCCGCCTACCCAGGTTGTCGAGAGGTGTGCAAACATTCGGCCGTTACAATATTATTCGAAAACTCCTCAACGTTCTTAATTTATCAATGAACGTTACATACTTGTATCACCATTTCAGGTTCCACGCGTTTTTGTAAAATTAATATTTAAGCTGCCGAAACAGAGAAAATGGGCCTTCTTCTTGTCTTGTTTTACGTACGTAAAATCTTGGCGCAGTATGCTTTAAATGGTGAAGTCGTGTAGCCTACAATACACCTTTACATTTATTATTATGTCATAAAATGTTAGGTTCACTACTACGCGTTGAAGGCGAGAAGACTGCACTTCAGTTCAGAGACTTGAGCCTAGAGGCTAGAAGGAGGCGTGACGTGTGTGCTGACTCGTACTCACGTTTTTTCACTTCTAGTTCTCAAACTCTGCAAAATACATTCACCCAGGCGCCCACCTTAAAGAAAATAGTACTTTAACTATGTGTTTTTTCTTGATTATACGTCACGGTACCTCTTAAATAAGGCTGCACTGCTTACTTGACTGAACTGTATATTTTGTTACCTATGGTCTGGATGTTGCCAAGTAGATCACAGAGAGGAAAGTAAATATTTCACGACTTCAATGGCACGTATATTAAAATCCACTGTTCGGTGTATATTCAAGCTTCACATGTTCATTGACTGCTGCTCAATGGAACAGCTGACAACGAACGAATAGACGATGTTTGAGTATGCATAGGACAGTAGATCCTATCATACTGTTATGAATGCCAAGAGCCTCACCTGGAGGACGGGCCAGCGACGACGACAGTACAATTAGGTCAATACTTACACAAGACAAGGGCCTCAGCGATTCTCTCCACCTGCACTGATGTGTAGCTATATAACGCAATGTATTGGGGGAATCTGGGTCTGTCTTCTTGAAGACTTCCAGCCGTCACCAGCTCGCTAGGATGGTCCTGGGTCGAGACCCACGACGTGCCGCCGTCCGTCGGTAGCCGAACATACTCATAATCAGCCTCCGGCATCGTGATAACTGTGAGGTCTAAAGTGTACAAAAGCTCACCCATCATAGAGTAGAACGTCAATTTATTTAACTAAACAGCGGTTCCCCTTGTATCTAAATTACGTAGTATTCAGTAATATAAATTATGCAGAGTAAAGCCACCGTATGTAGATAATGCATTTAATTAAGGCCATGCTCCATTATTTCTACTGCTTTAAAGATATTAATTTTCCTGATCCTAAACGAGAGCAGATATCGGAAAGCTGTTGCACAGTTCTGTTAAAAAAAACCGTGTATGCTATGCTAACTATTTTTTCAAGACAAAATACATACCGTAAAACGGGGTGAGAGTATGCCAAGCGGGATGAGATTGTGATAACCTAATTTTATATGTTTGTCTACGGATATGGAAAAAAGTGTACTTGCGTAGGGTTAGTTCTGAAGAATAAATCAAGTAAGTTAAAAAAAGAACACAAAAAAAATTAAAAAAGTATGTGCAATTTTATGTAGGCTATAGTTTGGTTGTCACAATTTCATCTCTACTTGGCATAGTCCCACCCCGTTTTACGGTACAGGTTTCATACAATTATGCAATTAAGGAAATTCTCATTGATGAACTAATTCGGCAAACATATGTAATTTTCTGACTATAGAAAATTTGGCTACATACTGAAACTAAATTTTCAACCAAACCGTTTTTATACCTGCTCTAGTTAAGGAATAAAAAAAATTATCGTAATAGAAATGATGGATCAAGGCCTCAAGGCTCGGTTTCAGTCGCCATATTGAATTTTATTATTTTTCGCTTTTTTGGAATTCTAAGAAAAAAATTTTAAATATGCGGCAATACCTCAAGTCATATTTACATTTCGCTACAGTATAGACCTTGCGATTTAGCTGTTAAGTTATAATTACGCAGAAATCTGTGTGGCAATTTTTTAACTTCATAATTTGCCCGACAAACTGCGACCTATTACCGTGCTTGTATTGTAGCTCAATGTAAATAGAATTTGAGGTATAGTCGCTGATTTAACATTTTTCTTCTCAGAATTCCAAAAAACGGAACAATAATAAAATTTAATATGGCGACTGAAACCGAGTCTTAAACCGTAACCCTCACACAAGGCATTATACACTATCTAGTTTCAGTTTAAGTAACTACCTCTGACTACAGACACTCCAACCACCTCAGCTTTTGTGTTAAACGGTCAAATGATTGTTTTATAACAATAAGGGTCATTGAACTCGTGAAATTTTCCTTACCATAGTCATTTAGCTACTATCCTGGTGGGCCAGCAGGGGCAACAAAAGTAACGGTGACGAGCTAGAAGTCAGGAAACGGAGGGACGGATTGGTCAGGACAAGCAAACAGTTGCCAGCCACACTGCGAAAGAGGCGGCAGGAAAATGCAATATATCCACGCTAACGGCCTTCCTCTCGTCTCGTTGTTTGCAGATGTAACTACGCTCCCAGCGCAAGGAACGTCCGTTCTCCCACGCCCTGCGCCCTGTTCCGCACGAGAAATGTCAGAGGAAATTCATTAATATTCCTGCTGGAAGGCTGGACGTGCCCCGAGCTGTAGCGATGAATACCACGATACAGTATTGATGCTGTACGAGGGGCCGGGAGAAGCGACGTGAACTCATATCAGCTCTCGTCCAGACCGCATCTGCATGCTCATAGCCAGACATTTTTTTTTAATTTGTCTTTTATTGGAGGGCACGTGCGTCTGTCGTACCAGCAGGCAAACAAGTCTATCGTACCAACATCGGGTCAAACAACGGCTACCGTCGAAACACGCTGCCTCATACTTACATTTACGTAAACGTCAATTGAGTAGTCCACTTACAAGATTTCAAACATGTGACATAATTGTTTGAATTTGATTTCTTCCAAACCACCACACATTATGGTAAAGAACATGTATATTTATATCAAGTACACACACTACGCATAAACATGCAATGCATACGTTAACAGATACACATATAAATTTAGGTACCTGTACCGAATATAGACCGCTTAAGGTCCACAAATCATGTGTGCGTAAGTCATTAATTATATTACTAATATAACTCATGGATTACGTAATACTGGAGACTAGTGTGCATCGATCCAACCTCGATCTCGGCATTACCGCACAATGTCGACTAGTGGGCCATATTGAGAACTGGGCCATATTCGGTACAGGTACCTTATACTACAATAAGTTATGCAAGTTAGAAATGGGTAGGAGTTTTAAACATAAGTTATACTTTAATGAACAATCTGGAAAACTACTATGCCTACAAAAATTAAAACTCTATAAAATTTTTCAAGTGACTTAATAAATAAATGTCTTGCTAATCTCAAATATCTACATTGGCACTGACAATATATAAATGCCTTCATATATGAGGGTATATTAAGTCCCTTCCTAGTCTTACATACAGAATAAAGACTAAACAGTTATTCAGAAACACACTTAAATGTAATCTTCCACTACTTCCAGGAAATTAATGTACCCGGACAAGGAACCGTCTGGAGATATATTGCTCAGTTAGAAATTGGAAGGTGTTCACTTGAAATTTATGGAATTATAATACGTGCTGTTCGCAGTAAAGTGGTCTTCTTTACAGACCTTCCTCACAATAATACGTAAGAAATACATAAACACATTCACACACACGTTTTGGTTAACACAGTCTAAAATTTTTTATGTATAGATTTCACTGCTCTGACAAATGTTATCTACAGTATTTACTCTTTAAATACGCAAGTGATCAGTAGCAGCTATTGTAAACTGCATTTCCCCAATGTTGATCGCGACTAATTTGTACACGGCTAGTTGGCAGAATGTCAACAATTTTAAATAAAAAAGTCGATATTAAATATTAGCTTGTCCAAATGTAGACACAGTATTGTAGAAGTAGCAAGCAACAGCAATGTTTTAAAAACTTTTGCGTACTTTATCTCTACAATGTCTTGCGTAAAAAATATGTATATCTTCAACCCCATATCAACGTGACTACAATACACGACAAAACAAACATCCGTAAACTATAAATAAGTGTTAATAACTCCTTATATTAAGAAAACTGAACGATTTATAGCATTCTCTATTCTAAAATAGTTACAAAGTGCTTAGTCAGTTTTTTATAAGCTAGGCTTCCGGGGTACGAGAAATGCTATTACCATTACGATAAACATAAATAAATGCACAATATGAAAACCAAATTGCTTCTGCCTTGTAATTATAAGAAACTGCACTCGAGAAATGATCTCAAAGAGAAGTACTTGTTGCGTTTATAGAGTTCCATAATTGTTGAATAGCCATCTCTCAATATCTCAGTCCTATGTTCAGTACAGACATGATTATCACATTAAAAAAAAAAGAACACTTTCCAACTTAGTTTCAGGGTTATATTTCTAAATTAAGTTATACAAAACATATTTACACTATTCAACTTGATTAAAAGTGTGTAGTTGCTGTCATAATAATTAGCGCCTTTGAATCAATTGCAAATAAATTAATGTTAGAATCATTACCAGTTCACTGTTGTTTTCTTCTGTTGGGGTGGCACAAATGCATGGCATTTTTTAACCGGGGGGGGGGGGGGGAGAGTATGATCACAGTCGTCGAATCAGAGTGTCTAATTATAAACGAAATATTGATTTTATGATTTCGTCTTTTTTATTCCTCTCAGACAAATGTTACATAATATTGGTGATGTATGTGTATAAGAACATCTAATAAGCCCATAAGGGAGAAAGAAAATAAGCTGACGAGGCATTTATCATAACAGCCTCAAAAATATCTACTGATTTCATTAAATTATCTCTGTGAAGTGTAATCGGCGGACGAGGAAGTAAGGCGAAGCCGTCGTAGCATAGTAATTTGTTCCGGCTTTTCCATCACGTTTAAGAAACTTCCGCCTGAGTAGCTGAGGACGGTAAGAGAAGACATTCCACCCAGCTCTTCAGTTCTTCATTCTTCCTTTCTATTGCCGGTGCCTTTCTGGAATGAAAGTAATCAATCCCTGAACATCCTCTTACGTTTCTGCACGCCGTTCTTTAAGATTTCATCCTACTTCAACGAAGTATCACATGCAATTTTCATTACCTTCTCCCAGCAAAAGCTAATAAATAAAATAAGAAATCTAGCTACGCATTCCGTAAATTCCACGAATTTTCCTTACGTTCCTTAACTTGATAAATAAATTACGTTAGTAGTTTATTCGTTAAAAGTTTTGTCGAATAGTAACAAAATAAAATACCACTTCTATATAGTCGTGCAGTCACAGCTATTGTTGAATACGACAGCTAAAATATCATTGTTGAAAAGTTACCGACAAATTCAGTATTGATGCTAATATGAGGCACATAAAAGCAACTCCCATTCAATGAATAATTGTAAATAATATATTAGTTTAAATACGACGTATGCTTCGTTATGCATTTGAGGAGGAATATTCAGGATGTTTCTAAAATACTTTTACGAACTTCGTGGGTAGGTACCCAAAACCAAATCAAGAAAAATGTAAGACCGAAAACCATTAGTTTTTGAGTTATAAATGAAAGTTTAGTTCAATGTGTTACAAGCTAATTAGTTTTACAATTAGTCATTGCATAATGTTATTGTTTGCAAATGTCCTAATTTCTATCATCTTAGCATTGGTGACAGAGTCATGAACTTATTTGTACGCTCTGTGAAGATATGTTACCAAGGAAACTCATATACTTTTGTGAATAATCTGTTCGTGACATTTGACTAGCGTTGTTTGCAGGTGTAACTATGGCAGGATGTCCATTTCATGAGCAGGTTGATTTTATTTTTATATACGGTCGCGCGAACATGTGTAAATGAATTCCCAATGCGTCCTAAATAAATGCACTTTACATTTTGAAAGCTTTAATATCAGTAAGAAAATATGAGAGAATATTACGTATAAGTGGTTCGGAATACATAGTGAGCACTTTGGAAGCCTTAGCTTATTTTTTCCTTTCAGATATGTTATAGTTTATTGCCACTTTCTGATATAAATAAATCAACTAAGTAAGAATCAAGTGAATAGATTGTACAGTTCTCAAAAGTTAACGCCTAAGACCGTTATAAATAATATTATTAATGACTTTTCTAGACAAGGTGGTCTTCAAAACTGCTCGTATTATCGCGAATCACCTACAATATGCTTATTTGTGTACGTATACACAAACATGTGTGTACACATGCATGTGATTAAATTTAACAAAAATGCATACCTAAATTTTAAGTATTATACATTTAGATACACTTACTGTAACGATCAAAGAAATTAAGTTGAAAGCATGGTACATTTTTCTTTCGAATTGTTCCAAAATATTATCGTGGCCGTATGAAAGCGATGCGGTAAAAATACGCAATGATCCATTTACACGTCAGTAACGTTACACTTTGTTGATGAATTTTCAATTTTACAATGTCATGCTTTGCAGGTAGGGCTATGACTGATTAATAATGTAGCATCATCTGTGATATTTGGGATACGTAGACTTATACTTTTCTGTGGATGTTTCATTTCATGTGTGGCAAAGTATAATTCAAATATTAATAATACCGTTAACGTTGGCCCTCATATATGAACCGGTTTCCAACTACAAAAACATTTTTTCTTGCGCTCCTATTGATGATATTAAAATTCGTGAGTAATGTCTTAACTTAACCCAAGAGCCACTAATAACTTCAAATGATTGAACAACATGACCAAATTTTACCAACAATAATAGTTAATTTATTACTTGCACTTATATTTCCGTAACGATACCGAATAAATATTACAGTTTTATTTGCGTAATATATTTTCCTTTTATACTGTACGATAACATTTAATATGACTTTGACATTGCAATTTTAATTCATTTGAATAATAAACCAAATTGCATATAGATAAATATATACAATATTACAAAAAAAACTTTTAGCAATACCTTAAACATTACTATAAACAGAACAATTTTTTGGACAAACGCCATCGCGGGCGACTGTTGCTGTATTGCAGGAAAACCCACAATAACACAAAAACGAAAAAAAAAAAAAAACAGCCAATAAGCTGTAGTAAACAGACATAAATCATACAGATAATTCCTGAAAGAAATATAGTCATATCCCAGACGACAACACGAGCCAAAAACAGATTCAAAACAACACATAATTTTTCCCCAAGTGAAATATAGTCGACTGGAGAAAGACAACACGAGAAACAACAAAAGAAACGTGTCTCTCTTTATTTGGGTTTTCGTTGTTGTCCATCCATTTGGTGTGTTTGCGTACACCCCATTTTTGTTGGTTTTTATTTTTTCGTCTGTCTTTTGTTGTTTTTGCGTCTTTTTTTTTTCTGTCGACTATATTCTACTTGGGAATTATTTGTGTGTTGTTTTGAATCTGTTTTTGTTCTCGTGTCGTTTGGGATATGACTACATTGCTTTCATGAATTATCTGTATGTTTTATATCTGTTGACTACAGCTTATGACTGTTATTTTGTTTTATTGCGGGTTTTTCTGCAATACGGCAACATTCACTTCCATTGGCGTATATCCAAGAAATCAGTTGTCTTTATAATACGAACTCATTGCTGGAATCGTTCAATGATCATATAAACATTACTTTTCAGTATGAGCAAACAATAATAGTAGAGTAGTTTTACCAATCTTCTAACTCGATGTACTCGATGACACTTACAGATGGACTAGTGCACAAATGCCGCTTTTCAGCCAAATACGCCATCTTCCTTATTAGTGGGCCTGTAGGAACGCCACACAATTAGAGGCAATCTCCTGTTCTATTATGTCGTAGTGATTAATTCCACCACAGCCAGAGTTCCTCCAACCCTGCTGTCTTTGCAGAGTAATGCGATGATTCGCTTTCAACGACGTACCATCTTCCTGGCCATCATAGGCAAATCTTGATATTCAGTCCTACTCCGATACAGATAAACTTTCATTCATGTTGATTATTTCTAAAGTCATGTTTGGACCGACGTGACATACCAAACTTGGTTCAATCAGCATCCTTATGCGGTACACACCCATATAGACTCATTAAATCCAATAGATTTTCTCTTAATTTTGAGTCAGGCAAAACTAAATTTACTAATATCATTTTTATGCGTGAAATTTAATATAAAGCATGACAAATTGCATGTGAGCGGAAAAAAAATTTTGCTGCAACAGATGTAGGAAAATATTATTAGAGAATAGCCTATATGAAGTTAAACAAAACGTTCGAGATGGATTGGAAGTCATATGAGTAAACTTCATTGCAAAAAAAAAAAATGGATTAACCTCTGAAACAAACAAAATGTAAAAATGCAGTTAATGCCGTCAACAACTCTCAACGAAAATAAATTATATTTTATTGGCGTTTTGCCTAGGCTACAACAAAATAAATTATTTAAATGAACGTCATAGTTTATACCAAAGGAGAAATCACTACATATTGATAACTTTCGCAAATAGGAAACGTGGCGGACGTTGTCATTTGCCGGTAGGTTTCATATCAAAGAGAAACTCTAGTTTGACGCGGTTCTTGCATTTTGCGTTGATTTACACTCACGTTATATCGTCCTCGCCCATTCTTGAAACCTCGATTTTAAGCGCTGACAAAATCTCCTGACGTAACTGTACAAAGGGTAACATTCGTAATTTCACAATTCCCGTTACATAAATATACTTAATAATATTACGACATTGTGCCACAACAGTAGTAATTATAAGTGATTTAAAATCTAAAAAGCAGCTTGACGATTGCCATGAACCAGGGATGTAACAGAAGAAAGTATTTATTAACGGGACAGCTAAACAAAAATCAATATATCTTTGGCGACAGCAGAATAAATTTTAAAACATCAAGAGTTATATATTAATCGTCATTTGGACGAATAAATTAGAAACTTTCGTATTAAATGCCTACAAAGCTAAGATTGTAAATGCCACGAAATGTACATTATTAGTAAATGGTTCAAGGTATTGTTTCTGTACAAACAAACCAGAATTACAAATAAATACGGTATAAAAGAGTAAGGAAATTAAATTAGCAACTATCACCTTTATAATAACTTAAAATTTCCAAGGAAGTCCAGGTAATTCAAGGAACGGCAACTTCCAACCACAAAAGCTCTGGAGATATAACACCAAAACTAGGAGATGCATCAAGTGTGCGGGGACTAATAAAGACTTCTCACCTCGGGTGGGAGCACTGGTGTTTGCTAAAGAGATGGCCCGCTAGCCGCCATGTTGACAAACAACTTCCGGTACCCCCGCCGAGTCACCCACCTCGGATATTAACACGCACGCACACATGATCGGTCGCCCGCCGAGCGCGCGCACTTAAGGCTGTAATTAATTATCCAGGCTCCTGCGGGCGGCTGTGGACCACACCGCAGCATCCACCATCACCCCTCTCCACCCCCTCACGACCAACCGCTACCGTACCACGCCTGCTACCTCGGCCACACCTAGGCCCAGCCTCCGAGTATATCTCCTGCCGGCGCTCTATGCCTTAAGGCGTCCGCCTCGTGGCACATGTGTTTGTGTGAGTGAGGAATGGTGCTAAGGGCGACGTCGTATGGGCCATACAACGGTGCGTCGCCTCTACGCTTAAGGCGTGCAGTCTTCGCGAGAAAACAAATTTCCTATGGGACTTTAAGTGGTGACCCTATTGTTTTAATTACGAAATCACTTTACTAAAGTCCAATGCACTACCCTTAAGTGGTTTCACATGAATTCAGTTAGTATATTTTCCGCTATAGCAGCCTGAAAACCCCGTTTTAACCCATTTTGACGTGCCATAAAAGGGTATTTCTAATACGTGTGTTGTCTTGAAAGTACTTAAGGGTAGTCGTCTGAAGTGTGTGTTCTTTTCGTAAAGAAACGGCGTGAACACACGTGTATTAGTTTCGGTGTAAAACTTTTTCTTCAAACACGCTGCAGTGTGATTTTATGGCAACGAGGCGGGCCCCTTAAGAGGCCTCCCTAGATAGGCTGTGTTTGTGTGCGTAAGGCAGGAGCGGCCAGTGTGCTACTAATCCGACGTGCATTATTGCCTTGTCGCGCAAGCTACTCAGACGGCGTGCAGTACTTTACTATTGTTCTTTTCCCTAAGAGACTTCAAGCGGTGACCACAATCTTTTATTGGCGGGCAGCAGTTCAAAGTTCAACACTTTTTTTTATAGATGTGTTTTACGAATCCGGGTTTAATTTTTTTTTTTTGCGTAAGCGGCAAACTGAGAAAAAAACATTTCTGGCCATTTTGAGGGACCCGGAAATGTTTCTAATTAGCACGCCGTATATTTAAAACTATAGCGACATAGTTTGAAAAGTGTGTTCATTTCGTAGATGTACAAATATATATTGCATTAAATAGTTTCGTGAAAGAAAGAATAGCCGCAACCCACTGCAATGCGTTTGAAGCGCATGTAGGGAGGCCCCTTAATGCCTTGATTTTGGTGGTTTACCACAAAGTAAGCATTTATCAAGACCACTTTGTCTAAAATAATAACTTTGAAATTTTATTTTTTGTGAATTCATTTTAAACTTCTGAGTACGATACATTGTATATACAGGAAAATATACTTTATCTGACAGTAAAAAAAAGAACTATGGTTTGGAAAGTACTCAATTTATCCAAACCGCCTATACGTAGTTTTTATTACACTGGCGCAAATAACTCAAAACACTTATAACAGAATGATTTGAAAATTTCAAGACTAGCAGTTAATCAATGGTCAGTTCTATGTGGACGTTTTGCTAATAAATGCACGGTTCGTTCAAAAAAAGTATATATATATATATATATATATATATATATATATATATATATATATATATATATATATGAAGTTATTGTTAGCATATAGAAACTTTCCCCTAGTTTACAACGATACCCCGTATCCAGGTATGCGAATTGTCGATTCGTAGTGGTGTAGGTCGGCGCCGGCGGTAACAAGTTCGTGTCCCTTTCTACGAAATGAAGACACGTTGTTAGTTTCCCGATAAGAGCTGAAAGTGGTACGAATCTTCTTCTCTTACGGCCGTGGTTAAAATATCATCTAGGCCCATCATAGTCTGACTCGACACAATTTATTGTGCGTCTGGAGTGTTAGTGATACATGGAGCAGATAAATTGATTAAAACGATATTGCTAATGTTATGGTTTTAATGAGTACTTTAACAGTCTTAATGTGGACGACTGGCTTGACGCATTTTGCGCGGTTGAGCGTTAGAAGTTAGGAGTGCAATTGGAACTTCATAGCATGCGCATCACGCCACACTCTAGTCTGTATGCGAGAATCTCTGAACTGGGTTGCATTCTTCTTGCTGACAAATCCCTCGAAGTGATGCTATCATTTTATAATGTATTAATAGTAAAGATAAAAATGTTGTATGGTACGTGTTTCATATACTTAAAAATACATTCAGACAATAAAAGCAATAACATCATCCTTCGCCATACTAGGTAGCGAGCAATTAAGCTATTAAGATAACTGGAGGAATTGTAATAGACACAGACGTTAGTATCGTTCATCAAATGATTTTCCTAAACAGAAGTTACACACATAAGTTTTGGCCACAAGTCTCTAGCAATGGTATTTATTTTGTTAAAATTATAAACAGGAACACATATAGAAGAACCACAGCTTAGTTGAAAAATTTTATCGAGTAGTCTCATTTTTAAAGTAAGTTATTTAGTTATTTTATCATTTTCTTAATTGTTGGCTTGAAGATAATTCGTTAAGGTTGATAAGTTACCTATATATATATATATATATATATATATATATATATATATATATATATATATATATATATATATATATATATATATAT
>PNEQ01066360.1:25424-45227 GCA_003012365.1 Medauroidea extradentata | reverse complement strand
GACCCGTGACCGTAAGTATTTCTCCAATATACTTCAGCTGAAGCTTTGCACAAGGAAATATTGGTCCCAGTTGAGCGAATTCCTCTTAAAGGCGATGAAGCACTTGACGAACCTATTAAAGTTGGGCCTTACAGGTTGTGCAGTCTCAAGACTCCAATCTTTGTGTTACAATTACAAAAATTTCAACGCGAATCCACTACATGATCATTTACGTTATTACAAAAAAGTTGTAACTAACGTTTCTACGACTCAAAAGTTATATTTCTAAATACTCTCTCAGGAATGGTTAATACTAATTCGTAAATTTTTGTTAAATTAGTTTCGTAATTTTTTTATACTTACTTCGAATTTCCCTGTAAAATTTAGTTTGAAATTGCATCTGTTGGTATTCTAGAGATAAATTATGCACGCAAATCCCACGGGCAGCAAATCACAAAGTCTACATTTCATCACTCGCGAAGTTATTAAACAACTAAACAAATTGCTATGCTTTCTCTACAAACATTTGTTTGATAAATTTTGTTACACTTGAGTATGATGACTTCAATATGTAATCTACAGGCACAATAACCCACAGTACGAGTATATTGGTTTGTGTACATATGCTACTGTTCATGTCCTATAAACAAAAAAATAGCAATAACGTGTGTCCACAAATACATTCTTTCTGTAAACTCCCATTACAACAAACATTTAAAAACAGAACACAATTGCAGGTAAACCGAGGTTCTCGTAGCATTGTGAGGCGACACTAATAATCTGTATTTAGCTTTGCCGGTTCTTGACTGATATTCACTGAGGTATACTAGCAAAATCAAAATACGTACAGCCACACAAATGTATATATAACATTACATAACAGGTAAAATTTATATTCCTGGGGATTATTCCATTTTATTTTCATACTCGGGGTCATAAGCAGAACGCGTCTGTAGGACGGCCACAGACAAATCTTTCTACAGAGAATGAAATAAGGGCATTTAAAAACTGGAATGTGCTATAATATGTGATAGAATACCACGCGGTTTCATGTCGATAGTTGTCAGATAACCGTCATTAAAAAATATTTCAAGGTATTTCAGAACCAGGTCGCCAAATCCGTGCGCAGGTGTGCACTGGTAAGGTTATTTCTACTTAATGGCGCCGCCTACCCTACGTTTCAAATGCGTTGCAGCGTGTTCGTAAACAGGTTTTTTCTACGAAAATATTCCATGTGTGCCCGTTGTGCCAAAGTACGAAAAGAAAACAAACTTCACAAAAGGTCGGAACCTCATTGTTTAGCCGCCACTCTGATTTAATACACTGTTTCTAAGCCCTCCAATATGGCTAAAACCCGCCTTTTTCGGACTTCCGTACTTCAAAAAATACTAACCGGAGGTATGTGAAATTCAGGTTGCGACACCCACTAATCTTAGTTGCAGACATTACGCCAATGAAATTACATGGTCATCGCTTAACGTCCCATAATTAAAACTGTTCGGCGGGATCCTTGCACGCTAGTTCAGAGCTTGGTTCGTTGAGGCGACGCGGCAATAGATGCGCACTTCAAAGTCGATCTTACTGCTCCGTCACTTTTGAGCCTCTCAGGCGCGGGGGGCTCAATGTTAAAAGTTTGGCAAGGAGTAATTTCCGCCGCCAGTTTCGCTGGTATCGGTGACGAGTTAACTTATGATCACCGCCTGCCACGCACTTTAAACACTATTTAATGTGAAGGTAAATACGATTTTTACGAAACTATGCCATATGGACCCATTGTGCCAATATACGAAAAGAAAACTCATTTCGAAAATGTAAGAAATGTCGTTGTTAAGACACCATCCTAATTAAAATTACTATTTCGAATCCCGCCGACATACCCCAAAAATTGCCTTTTCAATATTCCGTTCTCAAAATGTACTTATCGAGTGTACGACAAATGCATATATAAGCGTGTTTTTAACTTTACTACAGATTTTACACCAATGAAATTATACGGTCACCGCTTAAAGTCTAACGATAAAAATGGATCAGCGAGAATCTTGCGGGGCAAGTTCACTGCTTGGCTCGTTCTGGTGATGCAGCATTTGATGCGCGCTTCAATGTCGCCCTTATTGCTCGGTCGTTTCTAAGTCTCTGACTCGAGAAACCACTCAAGGTAGGCGGCGCCCTTAATTCAGACGCTTAGAGAGGAAACTACGTAATTTGGCAGCCATCGGTTTTGCAAGAGAATATATCTCCATAAGTGTCAGCATGAAATAGGCACCTTACATATACCGGCTGAACTAGCTGCGAAAGTTGCCCTTTTCCTAACTCGTCCATAAGGAATAATACTGTCTTCCTAACATACAGTAAAATGAACCTTAACAGAGGTAGGTGGATAGGTATAGATAGAAGCCGCAGGTATGTTCAACCGTTTAGAAACACAACTGTTACGGGAAATTTTACATTTAGTACTCTATAATATTTGTGCATAAAACAGCAAAATGTATTCTACTAATTTTAAATAATTGTAAGGAATTAAATTTGCAATTTCGTGTGCAATTGGTCAAAAAGTACATTTATATATTGAGGTAGATACTGTAGTAGTCTAAAGACCTAGCTGGTGACGAGACGTCAGGTACAACTACCCAACTATGCCATTAACCATTATTTATCCTGATTACAAGTGTATGTAGGCAAGCAAATATTTGTTTAGAAGCGAACTCTAGAAATTAGTAGCAGTGATTACGTATGCGTGTTGAATATCGAAATATGGTTCAAGGTGCTGATATCATTTTAATTTTTTCAATATTAACTTGGTTGAGTAAGCTGTGTGCCGCTACTGGAGAACTAATTTGATATTTTTTAAATTATTTACCAGAGGCGTCGCTCGATGCTTGTTTTTCATGTACTGTACATTGTAAATATCCGTATAGGAGTTTGTTAAATGATACGAAGGTATTTTTATACTACAAATTTACCGTAAAGTTTTTAACGAAATATATCAACTCTCACATGCAAACAGTCGTTAAATCTTCGTTGAAATTATATTATTTAAATGCGAAGTTATTTTTACCTTGCTTATACACCCTAAATTCACTACACTGGCTAAGTCTCTCGATTTTTTTAGTCACAGAGTTTGTGATACAGATACGATAAAACATGAAAACAAAAACATGGAACATATAATATACATCGTCACCAGTTTTATCTCTTTTGGCTTCTGTGCCTTGATAAACGATCTACGTGATCAAAATACTAGACTATATTACACGGTGAAAATATCAATTTCAAGCGAGTATTTCTCGCATTTCGTATCTGCATCAGATGATAAGATGGTGCTTTATCTGCGCAAATACAACTGTGTTCCGGACAGAAACTCACTACTGAAATGATTAATGTAAATTTTTTTTTTCGGAATGATTGATCCGAAAGAATTTCTCCTTACGTGTAAATCGTTTATCGAAAAACACGACGTAGATAAATCTCATATAAAATTCTATCTTCACGGCGAATCGTTTCCAAGTGTTGAATTTGCAACATAACGGTGAACTAAAATATTATAAAACTCTTTAAATATTCGGACAAAAATGAAATTATTTATTTAAAAACCATGCAATACGGAGAAAGGTATCGTATCCCTTAACATTTTTACAATATTCGTAATGTTTCAAACGAGCCAGTAGAATTACATTATTGATCAAATAGAAAATAAACACTTACTATTGCCACCATTGCGACTTTTAACTTCGTTCACATTTATTTCATGACTCTTTTAACAAACACTATTCCATTATATTATTTTAAAAAAAAATATTTTCACAATCCTAAAAAAAAAGAAAAAAATTCTGACGTTGTTTTCCTGCAATTTTACATGCATTTCAAAAAAGCTGTTAAAATACATATAGGTATAAATATGCCAATTTATATTGTGCAACACACTGCCAACACACAATATTTTTTTAAGTCAACTACAATCGTTATTTTGACGCAAATTTTCTCGTACAGTAGTAAAAAAAACATACGATCCTGTTTGAAAGAAGTGTACTAATAGGACGTAAACAAAAGTGTATGAAACATTTCAACAAAAAAATAAACATGTGCAGCTGTTATCCCGAAGGTTTCACGTAGTATATTTATGGGTAATCAGAAAATTGCATTTTTAGTTCAGCGTATTTAGTTAGTACATAAGTTGCAACACAGAAAATATTTTATTATTTTAAGTCGCTGTAATAGAATTTAATTACGAGATTCATTGATTTATATCTTATTGAATATTCCCGCCATTAATTTGCATTTAAATCAGCTTAAGTTATAGCATACAAAAATAGGTAGGAAAATCTACAAAAAAAAAATTAAAAATAATGAAAATTGGTTTTGGTAGGCGTAAAAAATATCATTTCTAATAAACACATGTGTGAAAAATGAGTGTTGTGCACGGTGAATGAGAGTTTCGATATAAGCAAAATTGACTGGATTTAGTTTCTTGGACATACTCCATTGCAAAATAAATGACTGTCAAAAAATAAAAATAATAGAAAAACATAAATAAGCAGAATATGCTTTAGTCAATCAGACACCAGCACAACATAAATTTCACAAAAATGGAATCGGGTCACATAAAACAAGGAACAAACAGATAATAAATTCAAAATAAAAAATCACAAAAGAAACCCAAGCTAACATGCGACACAACGATGTAAAGCCTAAGCTATACTCGTAATAAAACAGTCACAGCACGCAAATAGCACAGCAGCACACAAACAGCACAGAACACCATGCTACATTCGCGCACAACATAAAAAGTGACTATTTACTGTGTTAAATTGCTTTATTCTCCGCTTTCGTAACTAAATGAAATCTTAATATTTGTTTTTTTTTCTTCGTGCATAAACGATTAAAATAAATAATTACTTTTACACAACTTCGTAAATATTTAAATATACTAGCGTGATATCCGCAACGCTTCTTGATTGGCTGCGCACAGAACACGGCACAGCGCACAGAAAAGTTAAAAATTCGTCAACTTCTTGTGCGCCGATTGTGTGCTATTTTACTGTGCGTGTGCTATGCGTCCATGTAGTGGCTGCTGTCTATTAACACACGTTTAACTTTTGTGCGTCTGTGCTGTTTGTGTGCTGTTGCCGATGTAGCCTAGGCTTAACGAAACAAAAACACAGTAGGTATCAGACATAACCAGAAAAACAACAAACGACAGAACGATGAGACGAAACAAAACACAGTAGACATCAGATGTCTGATATCTGCTGTGTTTTGTTTCGTCTGATCGTTGTGTCAATTGTCCAAGCAACTAAATCCAGTCATACACACTCCCATTACGCAGTTCTTTAAAAGATCACTGAAAATTATGTTCACAAACGTCTGCTGTGACTAGAATCATGACTTGAATACGTTGTTTCCAGCTTTCTAAATAAAACTTTATGGAAACAGTTATAATACTTTCACAATTATTTGTTTAAGCATCCTAGTTGTCACTTAACCATACCAATTATTGTGTACTGAAAATTTTGACAAATTAGAGTTTGGGGACTAACTGCCAAAATTACTACAGTATTATTGAAAGTGAAATATCATTTCATAACATATTTCTAGAGACAAGTAAAATTCGCGTTATTTTCTGGCAGTTGACTAGACTTCAAGTGCCTATAGGCTTATTCGACGTCTCCCGCTGGCCGATATTGTCGTGACTTGCCGCGTAGAATGCTTACACGGTAGACAGGCCATCTCTGTAAAGACGTAACACACGTACACTGCGCGCCAGCTTAGATGGCGAGTGGCAGCTACTGAGTGAAGGGCACATTCAGGGAAGAGTGAAATCAACATAGCCTATATGTAAATTAGCCATTCGAATTTAAAACGGTAGTTACATTATATGCAACACACTCCAGCTCATTACCCGCCAACTTGTATGGCGCGTGCTTGTAAATGACAACACATAAAAGTCCGTTGCCAATTTAATCGCAGTTTATTCTCTGTTATGTATAGGAAATTGTAGATTAGTCTGCTACCAAATGATAACTCGAATTTTGCATTTCTCTACATATTCATAAGTACAACATAGATCAATGTACATATTTATATAACAGCCATAAGCTGTACCGAATATGTCTGTTGAAATTAGCTTTACACTCCACGAAACGTGTTTGGAAACACTTGCTAGATGTAATAGAACTACTATGAAAATATTTTTGCCAGCTGTGAAACAGATTGACTGTTAGGTAAATGGAAAGGAGTAGCTCATTTCCTGGAAACCCTAACAACGAGCGTATGAATAAGGTGTAGTTAGATACACGCAAAATTCAAGTTATTTACTGCCACCAGGCTCGACTCCAAATTGTTATATACTAGTCCAACTTCCCCCATAAGCAAAAAATGCAGTGGTCTGCCGGGTAAAATGCATCTGACCAATAATTAAAAATAGCACGTCTGAGTACCAACCTGCTGTAAAGCGGCATACGTGCATTTGACATCACATAGAGGCTGCGACCAGTACAATCTCATACTGAAACCATGTGTGTGTATATATATATATATATATATATATATATATATATATATGTGTGCGTGTATATATGTATAGGACTGCTAAGTCTAGTCTGTTACCAAATTAAAACGCGAATTTTGCAGTTTCCTAGGTAAAGTTCATGAGCACAGACACGGGAATTTCGTGGGTTCAAAAACAACCTACCGGCTGGACTTCACAGCCTTATATACACTCTGTCTTCAACTACTTGTCCATTGTCTGCTGCTCCAGTGAGTAGCCAGTTGTACATCTGAGGTAGCGCAGAAGTCAGTAAGTTTTATTTAGCGGGTCTGCTATTGGTTCAGTGAAGTAGCAGTTTTATTAACTGTGATCACATCGCAAAAATAACGTACGTGTATAGAATTTTTAATTGTGACGTCTTCTCAAATGAATATACCCATAGGGCTAGGAATATTTCGCGAGTTTAACGACCAACATGCTAGAATCCATTATCTTGTGTATACCGAAGCCCTACCATTTGTCCATTACCTGCTACTCATTCAGACAGCAGACAACTAACGAATAGACGGGGCTTGAGAATGAATAGGACATTGGATTCTAGCATGCAAGGCATAGAACTCGCGAAATTTTCCTAGCCCTACTCATTAAGAGACAAGACAAATTTGCGGGTTAACTGACTTGAAGGCTAGCCTCCGAGAATATCTGTCCACTCATGTAGACACCTGCAGATTATTGGCTACTCCTTGACACAGTGATACCACATGATTAGTAGGGGCCGGAAAATTTCGCGGATTCAAAAACCTACATGCTTAGAATCCATTGTACTATGCATATTCAAGCCGCATGTATTCGTTCATTGTTCGCTGTTCCACTGAGTAGCAGCTAGTGGACAAATAGTCGGAGTTTGAGTGAGCATAGGACAGCGCATTCTAACAAGCAGGCCATTGAATTCGCGAAAATTTCTGGCCCGTAATGATTAGGCTTCCATTTATTGTCCGTGCGTCAGCTCTGAGTCCGTGGCGTATATGCATTTGCCGTCGTAAACGTCATATACGCCACAGCAACGCAATAGCAAACTCATACCTACTTACGACGTTACTTTGGCTTGTACGCGTGTCGACATGGTGTCAACCTACCTCTTTGTATTATCTATATCTTTACGAAAGAAAATCGTATACTCGCCAGGGATTCATAGCTGGCGCACAGACAGTACTTGCTTCTGTAATTTGATTCTGCGTCCTTCAGAACGTGTCGACTAAGCAAAGTACCAACCATTAATGTGACACGAACTTACAGGTTTCTGAATCCCAGCTTACGTCCAAATGAAAAATCGAATTTTTTTTAGGTCCCAACTAATAAATGAAGACCTACAAATTTCCGCGTTATTACCTGACTGTAAACTAGACAGCTAGAGTGCTCGACATCTTCCGTTAGCGTACAATATTGTGGCGTGTAGCAGGGAAAGTTTAAAGTCAGTAATTAAAATTCCCACGACAGAGTGACCAACCACACGTGAAGAATTCAAACACGTAAATGACATCACTTAAGGCCCAGTGGCCAGTGACATTACAAACTGTGTTCTGTGCTGTAGTAAACAATTACGCCTAGTCTGTTTCCAAATAATAATAACGAGAATTTTTCATGTCTGCTCATAAGTTATCGGAACACAGATTATGCGTGAGTGAAGAGGTTTTGGTCAGCGCTTAACATCGAGGTCTTCAGCGTAGGTGATGGGGGACATGATGTGAGTATGGAGCAGCGCCGGAATGAATGGGCGGAGGAAACAGAAGATCCCCGAAAAAACCTGCCGACCAGCGGCATCGTCCGGCACGATTCCCACATGCGAAAATCCGGGGACCGACCTCGCCGGGAATCGAACCCGGATCGTCTTCGTGGGAGGCAAGAGATCTGACGATTGTTTGAAAAAAGTGTGATTTCGATTGCTGATGGCAAGGGGAGGGGGGGTGTTAAATTTTACAGAGAGAATAAAGAAGGAAGAAAGTAACTGTTCAGTGTCTTATACAATTTAAAGTTGAGGTTTTTGAGACGTAGGGTTTTTGGAAGAAATCTGGATACGAAAGAGGATGTTTTCCCAGTTTAAAGATGTTATCCTAGACGTATAATTTGTGGCATGAGAAAAATACACTCAATCGTTATTTAAGTAAAAATATATATTTTATATAAAAAAAACATTTGTTCTAAAATTTTTTAGTTAATTAAATAATGAAAAATATTTCTACGTTAGTTTCATGTGGTACGATTATTAGAAAATTAATTCTCTCGGAAAGTGCAGAACACACCCTTTCCCAGAGCTTCGGGAACCCACACTACACTAGTGTCAGCTAATCAAAACCAAGAATTTCAGTCTCAGAGGAACGCGGTTTTGTTCGCGTAGAAAACAAACCCGACACCTGTTACAGTGCATTTGAGCGAGGAAATTCCATCGCCACACAAAGTGTCACCGATATTGCAGTAACACAGAGCGTTTCTGTGAGGACTTCATCGCATATACGCGCTTCATTATACATCCGACGTGTATTCCTAGTTTTCAGAACGTTGTTCCGAGTTATTATTGCAAAATGATATTACCGACAGCGTGACGTGCATGGCTTGGTGAGAAGCTCCTGAGGGGAAAGTTCAGTACAAACACGTCCCTGAGCTTCCAAATCAGGACACTTTCACACGTTCCGGACGTTCAAGAATTAAATACCCTACTACAGCTGCGGTGTCTTTGAACCGATTGTAATACAGCAGCGCTATACACACATCTTCTATAAAGTAATTTTATGTTATTTAATTGCGTTCAAAGTTGTGGCTTACAACGCCCTGAAGGGAAATTCGGTGCACGCATGAATATAGGACAGTTTGCATTGAAGTAAGCAACACGTACGAACATAAACAGCACAGCTGCCAGACATAGCACACCGAAATCATGAACGTAATTAAACTAAATAAAAATTATTTATATCGCTAAGTTGCTGGATTTATGTATTAATATTTTTCCAAAGAAATTACGTCTGATAGTGTTGGCACACTGAATTTTCCGAAACTAGCTTAGAGTTTTAACGTTTTAAAATAACAATTAAATATTTTGTTTGGTACTAAGTGAATGTATCATCCTCATAATATTATTTACCAAGCAACAAGAAACGACGTAGCTCTACAAACACTCACATTTTAACATTTTCATTGAAATACAGATTTAGTAAATATGCTAATAGCAATGATCTTTTTAAAAAGCTAACGGAAGACCGACTATTGACTGAAACAAGAAATTTAGTTCGTATTCGAAATCGTAATATACTATCTAGTAATTTATTACAGATAAAGTGGAATGTTATCTGATATCCTGTATTAAATAAATGATGGGTTCGGCAGTGTAGTAGTAAGACACTAGCCTCCTTCTGCAGCGATTACGGTTCGAGCCCTGACAGAATTTGTCCCGATATTACGTGCGCGGGAGACGTGACGAATTTTCTCGGGGCTATCCCTCTTCTCACGCCCTTACATTCTGTCTCTTCTCCATTGTAGGATCTCATTTCATGTCATTTCTTAGGGACGACAAACGCCTACATGTTCCTAGGCTGAAAGTATGTCTCTTGGGCAGTGATAACTTTCTTTCGGTTTGTTTGTTACATAAACTTAGTTAAGTGCTGCACATTTATGCCTGAGCTGACTTTCCTAAAGCTGCATCTATTATAGTGTCAGATATGATCACGTGGCTGTTTAGCCTGCTAAACTAAATGTATATACTAGAACAAAGTTTAACATTTTAAAGTGCATACGTAATACGGTTTGAGGTCGTGATCCAACAATTTTACTGCTTTTACGATATTTTATACGATTACAACCCACAATGGTTTCATCTAATTACGCAATTAAGTAAATTCTCATTATAGAACTAACTAGCCAAATCTATATAATAGTTTGTTTAGAAAATATTAACAACGTAGTGAAAACAGTTTTTATCAAAACTGCCCAACCGTTATTTTATATCTGCTTTAGTTTAGGACTAAACAAAATAATTATCGTAAAAGAAATTGAAAAGATATATCGTGGCCTTACGAACACACGAAGATAAGCAAGAAAAGTTTTTCTACGGCATCGCACGACCAGAACATTCATAAATATTCCTCACGAGGGTAGGTCAGAAAGTGAACCTTAACCACCGAATCCTCAGGCTTGATGAAGTAATGAGAGTGTAAGGGTAGGTGAAATGTTTTATTTCTGGATGTTTCTCGTGGCTCGTTAGTCTCGGGTGTTTGCGAGCGCCCAGGTGGGTGGAGCGGCGGACAGACCTGCGAAGAGCTTGCGGACCAGGACGTCGGACCCTGGAGGATGTAAGAGGTAGGGGAAGGACCAGGCAAATGATGATATACCGGGCGCCAGGAGGCGGTCGGAGTTACATGTAAATTAAACTGAAGGAAGACAAATACCCACGCTGGCATGCACCCGCAGATTTACGGCGAAGCGACGGCCGCTGTAAGGCGAAACGACTTCTCTCCAGAACGCCAAGGGTCGAGAGAGGCTGACGACATCCAACACACGCCTTTAAAGGGCCTTTTTTTTAAATTTACGATACTGTTTAATGGATATGTGACCAACATGACATTTCTGAAGTGTAACAGGGTAAGGTAAGTTAATCGTCGACAGCGATGACATTCGAGACGGTGACACACAACTTGATATAACAAGAGTTGGGAGAGGAGTCGTCCGTGACCTTAGTTAAGTAACCATCCCAGCATTCGTCTGCAGCGATTCCGGAAAACCATGAAAAACGTAAATCAGGATGGCCGGGACCAGTGATCGGACCCGGATCCTCCCGAATGCGAGTCAAACGTGTTACCATCGCGCCATCTCGCTCGGTAAGTACAACGTTGTGAGATTGGAGTTCGTTAAGCCTTTAATCGAAGACATGTTAAGTAATATTTGACGGGACTCAGTAATTTTTCAGCATATCACTTTTGGACAAAGACCACTTTCTACATTGTGAAAAAGTGAATATTGCTAAAATGAACAAATAAATAATAAAAATGTGAGAAAAATAAGGAATATTGGTTTTCGAGTGTTTTTATATGAACATAATTATTTACGCGTAGTATCTTCAGAGTTTTGAAAAATTAGCAAAATAGATCCTATCGGAATGCGGACCGCAATAAGATGAACAAAGTATTCAGTAGTGGCACATGGTAGGCAATACCCTTAAGGACTCCGCCTGCCACGAGCTTAAAATGCGCTGCAGTATTTTAGTAAATACGTTTTTTTTCACGTAACTATTCCACGTGTGTCCAATGTGTCAACGTACAAAGAGAAAACACAAGGATGAAATGTCTTTGGTAAGACAACATTCTTATAAAAAATGTGTTTCGAAGCACTCTAACATACCTAAAAACTTCATTTTCACAGACTCTAAATCATAAAAATGTATGCTACTACCCGGATGTATGTTAAACTCAGAAACGTGTGCTTAACTTTGTTGCAGACTTTCCAAACAACCAATATTATACGGACACCTGTTAAGTCCCATAGTAAAATTAAATAGGCGGGAATATTGCACTCTATTTTAGGCTTGGCTCTTAATGTTAATGCGGAATTTGATTTGCGTTTTATGTAGGTGGTCTTCATAGGACCGTCACGTCTGAACCTCTAACGTCCAGGTAGGTGGCACCCAAAACAGAGATGTTTCTAGCGCTGGTAAGTGGCGATATAAGGCTTGTATGAAATAGCGATGGAATGAAGGGGCGATGAGAATTGGAGATCCCCAAGAAAACCCGCCGACCAACCGGCATCGTATGGTACGATCGGAAAACGATGGGATGAGTTGGCCTATAGCCACTGCAATATTATACAGATGTAAACATAAACCACAGCAACGCCTAACACGGTGCAATTTATATGTCACGGTTGTCACCGTTTACGACTCTAATTGGAAGTATCAGGACTAAATTCGAGAGCTATGCATGAGTTCTCATATTTTCCAGATTTACCGTTGCTGTAAGTCAGGTTTCTCTGTTGACGTGATTGACCGTACATAACAATACATTTTATTCTCCAGCATGCAAAGCATATATTTTATGTAAGTTCTAAAAGAAGCAATTATCAAATATTTCTAAATTTAGATGCGTGGAACCATAATGACAATATTTTACTCTAAAATGTACGGCAGATTCTTTCAGGAAAACAAAACCATCGTAACGTACATATTTGACCAATCTTCCTTAATAACAATACATATTTACATCGAAAACATTGATTAGATGAATAGTTATACACAAAGAAAATAATTAAGCTTTTAAATAACGTATTTTATTACACAAAGAAAACAACTTTCTTCTATTTCTTCATCAATGGCTACCAAAAACATAATTAGTGAGTCCAACTCATGGCCTTCGATACTTGAAACAAGACTATTCCAAACAACCAAAATAGTAAATAATGGTAACGTTACAACGAATAGAAGTTGCCAAGGTTCGGCACATGCATTATTTTCATTGAGTGTCCACAATACCGACAGGCAGTACAGCACTGGACAATCACATGATGGGCCGGATGGCCCTCGGAATCCTGGCGGAAACAAGAACAGGGATTTACACGTTACATTTTATTCCGTGGGGCTCAGTCACTTTACACGAAATCCCTTTTGAGAGAAATACATTTTCTACATTGAAATGAGAAAAATATTACAATGGGAACTTAACTTTAGAAAAAAACAGAGTAGGTGTTTCATAGTGTTATTAGATAATGAAAATTCTTACCTGCCCACAGGTATTTTAAAACCGTCTAAAGTATCCTACGTCAATGTGAGCAGCACTCAAATTTAGAAAAAAACATTGGTATCATATGAATGAAGTTTATACAGGTACTGAACCACACCTTATATAATTTAATAGTTTCTCCCTCATCGTTGTTCCCGCCAGGGCTCTCGGTTGAATCACGGTTGAATCTGAAGCAAAATGATAACGGTGTACGAGATGCTGCTTTGCCCGTTCAAACATCACTTGCGTGTTTCTACGACATTGCTGACCAAGTCTTGTGTTTTTATCCACGGAGGTCTCATAATAAATATGTGATATACTCATAATGAAATAGCCGAGTGATCACAAACTAGGTATCTTAGTCAACTCGTCTTTCGCGTCATTTATTCCCAACCACAAAACGTCTCGTGGGTAAAGCCTTTAAAAACAGTTTCCTATTTATTCAGAATTAACGTCACTCGTGTGTTAACATTGTAGCACATTTAATTACTTTGGTTACAGTTATGAAAAATTAGTAAAATGAAACAATGCATAAAATATAAGTCTCAAGGTTAAATAAAATTAATACTTAGGTTACTAATAAAAACATAGCTTACTTCAAGGGCACTGAAATAATATGAATGTTACTTTGTTAGCTAAATCGCAATACGTTTTCCCAATATTAAATGCTATTCTTTAAATACAATTTCATTTGAAATGAGCTACGAGTTAACAAAGCCTTGTCTCAAAAGCACAATAAGTCAAAATACAAAAACACTGCTGCGACTTCAAGCAATACTTAATTAGAAATTTAGTTACACGTTTAATTGAATACATATTTAGTTAATGTCTTATAAAACTTAAATTAAAAGTTATTGTATACATCTTTAAAAATAATAAAGGTAATTTTTTAATAACTAAGAACTCTTATACATTATGCTCCAAATATTGAGGTGAAAAAATATAAACAGCATTAACTGAAACATCTTGTATTACATTCTAATAAATAGTGAAATGTTCTGTTGAACATATACCACTTATGTAAAATTTATGTACCGCGATAGCACATCGATTAAGTTGTTCCTTCAAGAGTACTTCAACAATTGATCACTGCAATTTCTGAGACGTGTACTGAAAACGCTAGCCTCTTAACATTCTCAAAGATAAAAATACCTTCCATACAAAAAGAAATGTTTGCCAGAGAAGGAGAATAAGAGCTGAAATCAATTCTCTGGAGATATGACGTTTGTAATGCCCTCAATTATGTCAGTTAATGCTCTGCAGCAACGTGCCGCGTATTACCCCGACGAAACCACTCTGCTAAAGAGAAGGAACGAACAATTTCGTTTTGTGGAGAAATATTCCAATATAACTAATATAAATACCTGCTTACCGTGCACTTTAAAAATTCCTAAGAGGTTTTAAAAGTACTTTACTCTTTATTCGTACCGTAATTTTAGTCTAAATATCTGCTCCCTACAACTATTTCGTGTGTTATTGATTTTTTTTATATTCTTTGTGTGTGCTTGTACGCAAATGTGTACATATGTGTATTTGGCGTGCGACTCGCTCAGTTTGTAAACTCGAATCTCACGTAGTCTACACTGTAAAAAACCCTTCCTAAAAAGTATGAAAGCTTTTCTCTCGCACACAGTATGAATCACTTACCATACTTCAGCTTGAAAGTACAGCAACTTTTGAACATTGTTATATACACGGTTGTAATATCAGTGTATGCTTAGCGTGGTGCTGGTTCTTTGAGTAGTTTAACGGACATAATTAAACACACTGTTTCACTTGCACACTTATAATAAAAAAAACACAGATTTAACCAGGAACAAATATTTCGTTACGACACATGATATATATTTTAGTGAACGTCCCCCATCGACTACGCGGCGGGGTAAAACAAACATTATTTTACACAGTATTGCCTACACGCTAGGCTTTGTATCACCACGCCCAAACTTCACGCGCGTTTTTCACGAAAACTATGCGTCCTAGACAGTCTCTACACTAGGACCTTTTTATTACTAACGTCGCATTACCAAATAATTCACTTTTAAATGTTGGATTACCCTGACGTGAAAAAAAAATAGTTGTCACCAATTTAATGGTGGCCATCCCTAGTATTTTTGTAAGGGATGAAGGTATTAACTGTCATGTACTGTTAGTTTGTCGGCCGTATTGTCCTGAGTTTTGCCAGTTTACGTGAAAGATGAAAATTAAAGTTTGACAATTTTATTTTGAAAGGTAAATTACTCTCTTAATATTACGGTTACGTATAAAGTGTCTTGTACATTTCCTGCTCTTTTTTTCACAAAGAATTACCTGCCGGAATTTCTCAGTAATTTTTGTGAACAGCCTGTATGTGTATGTATATGTATGTGTATATATATATTATATATGTAAATTTTTAATTTTTATCTTTCGGTCGTCTTTTTCTGAGTAATCAGGTGCGATGTATGTAAGCAATGGCGACTAATAACGAAGTAGTTTTGTAATGTTTAAATGTTATAATAGTAATTTTTAGTACTTTCAATGAAAATATTTGTATTATTTAAAAATGGAGAATTCAACTCGCGGGGTGACACCCCACCAAATACTTAATATAATCAGTGAGTGCTTAAAAAAACTATTTAGAATGACAGAAAGATGCCAAACTACTATACTGAATACATGAAGCAGAACAGCTTCACAACTATTTACATTATATAGCTGCGATCTGCCAGACATTGCGAGCTACAGTTCACACGATTGATGTGCATAACCACACATACAATGCTGCCGAGCGAATGTCGTGAAAAATCGTTGGGCTGAACTTCACCGTGGCCGGGTATTGTTAACGGCGCTTTTTTCCCCTACGCACACCTCCCCGCAACAATGCTAAATCATTTTTGTCGCAGCTCAAAGAGGCAAAGAGGTGAGGAGGGGGAGACAGTCAGTTGTGTGGAAACGGTACTTCGTGGGAAGAGAAGGGAAGGAGGGAGAGGGAGGGGTGTTTAGTTCCGTGAGACAGGCCACACCTGTGAGAGGGATAAACTGCGAACATATCCCTTCTACCGCTGCTAGAAGTCCATTGTTGCTGGGCCCGCGCCGGCAAGGGGAAGTTAGGGCTGGTTGGTGGAGAGGTGGGGTGAGGTTGTCGGGCGATGCGCACAGCATCACAGCGAGCGAGGGGAAATATCCGGAGAGATTTGCAAGAAAGGCCGGCGGACGCCGACAGGTTGATGTATGCCCCCGCGTCGCAGGACGTCCGTCGGGCCGGCAGCGGACAACGGGGCCCGACCCAGGGGCGGGAGGGGCTGGTTCGTGCGCACCCTGCCGGTGTTGTCGGTCTCCTCGGAAGCCGCCCTCTTGAACCAGAGCGTGGACTCTACGGGAAGGGAGACGAGGGACTGGTTTTCGCGGTTCCGACCGCTCGGCTCGGCCGGACTGAAACAAGCATGGCCGACCGCCCGGCTGTGTCCCAGTTCCCAGGTCGGCAGCGCGTGCTTGATTAATTTCTCCGCCCGACAAAAGGACAATCTCGACCGTTGGTGTGCGATCACTTCGCGTAGTGCCCTGGACGGAACCTGTAGTCAGCTCACATTAGGGTTATACGAACTCGTTCTATTAACCGTACTACAATACACCTCTTGAACGGTCTTTGCAAACAGACATTTTCGGTAAGAAGCATAGTGCATGATTAATAACTATGCTGATTATTACTGTTTGTAAACTGATAGCAATTTAAAATACAATTTAACACAAAAATAAAAAAAAAATATTTGTGAGTTAAAACGAAAATGCCTACACATAAAATTACAATAATTTAAAGTTACCTGTTCCTTGCATCTAAAAGTTACCGTAAGCGGGGGGTGACTTTGGGACACTACAAAAAATTATTTTCCGCATGTGTGGTAGCCCCGAGTAAATAAATTTGCTTAATATAAATTGTGATTAATAAATATCCTCATGACATTCAGTCAATATTTACTCACAGGTGACAACCTTGGGAAATTAGAACAGTATACAAGTGTATTAAAGACACCCCAGGTGTCCGATTTTACCCACGTTTATGGTATATGGTTTAATTTTAATATATATGTATGCGTTTTTAATTCAATCATTTTGCTTTTATCACAATAAATGTACACTGTAACTTTAATATTCGTGCTAGTGGAGTACAAGTGCGATCGTAACCTGTAAGTGCGCGCTCTCTAAGGCCTAGTATTGCTCGTTCACGCCTTACATTATCGTCTCTAAGCGCAGGACGCTAAACTAACTGACACCTGTTCATCACACCCTCCCCCCGCGCTTCAGTGGATTCTACGTAAATATGATGCACAAACCGTTATGTAAGAACACGTTGTACTCTTGCAATATTTTCTTCTTCGATTTATAACATTAACGGTATGTTTATATTCCTACATAGGACCTTTTTTTAGATGCATATGCTTCCTTGTGTTACATTATGTCGTATTTGAAAAGAGAAAAATGTATTCAAACAATATCAAGCCTGTTTGTTTTTCACTAATCTAATGTGTATGAATGTTAAGGTTAGTTTGAACATTTTTGAAATAAGTTTCACTGAAATACATTTGTAAATTCTCACGTGAGTAATATGCGTAAACAAACAACATTGAACTAAATCATTAAAAATTTCCAAATTTATCTACTCCTGTAAATATGATTCTTAACATGATGCGTCAAGTGTTCTATGGAAGAGAAAATATATTTCTCGCAAATGATAAACATTTAATTCAATGTATGGATAGATAGAAGAATTAATATGTTATCAACAAATATTAGTATTACGTTACTTTAAAAAGAGAACCACACACATGCACCAAAGCACACACACAAACCACTATAATACACACACATACATACACAGTATGAAAGAGTGAGGGAGAGAGGATGATATAAGTATTTCTTACGTTTTTTAATTCTTTTAGATTTAAGTTTTCTATGAAAAACCTAAAAACAGAAATCATGCTTTATCAAAAATAATTATGAATTATATACACAAAACTTTAAACACACAAAGAGCTTCAGCGACAGATCAATCTGTGAACGGAAACGTATAACGGCACGACTGTAATCACAAAACTGTTATTCACGCGAGAAAGTAATAAATCCACAATTGAAAATTACTTGCTTCCTTTCCTTGACGCACATTCAGAACTTGGGAAGAATCCGTGTTGATTTTATCATACTCAACACGCTATGAGGGAACATTTACCGCCTCATTTTGCTAACTGAAACGTGCGAGAGAAAACGGAGGGAACGTAACCATTATCACTTTCCTCTACGTGCCTTTTTATATTCGCTGCTGCGTGAAGGCAAAGAATATTTTGCGCACGTTTTTTGCTGCGACCCCTACTCATCTCGTTTTCATGCAACCCGCGCCACAGCTGTGGTACCCTGGCGGCGTCTCCTGCTGAACTCAGGGGGAAAGAGAAAACTTGCAGCGGCGTGGTAAGTTATTACAGAGAAAAAGATAGCTAACTCTTGGCTCAGCAGTTAATAACAGTAAAGCCACTCAAAAATTTCTGTGGAGAATTTAATCTCACAGCCCTTAGACGGAGCCACTGAAATTTTTCTTAATTAGAGTACTTTGGATTTTCCCTAAGACATGTTTATTATAGTAATATGATGCATGGAAAATAAACCTTACGTATAAATAAATTAACTTTCCACGATTTATTAAATTGTTTACAATAACAATAACTATGTTTTCAATGAACCAACATTCTTTAAATAATTAATTCTTTTTTCCATTTAAAAACTTACATTTCTTTGTTTGCAAACTCAAAATTGCAAATATTTAACGTATTAAATTTGTCAGAGGCATAAAAGTTTAGTTGTTAAAAAAGCACAAAAATGTACACATTGTGATACTTTGTAGACAGTAGCAATGAAAGTAGGCTACTCCTGTATCATACACGTAAGCGCTTCATAAATTGCATTTTTAAAAATATTTAGTGGGGTAAATAATAAAACATTTGTTTACTTTTTGAAAATTTTCTTTGGTTGTAACCCGATATCTACAGTTTCCGAGGGAAGTATCGTGAGATATCCCTATGTGTTAAAAATATTACAAACGGCATGTTCTAACATGCTAAGTCGAGTTCCAAAGGACACGGTCTACAGCAATTCCCATCGTCATATTTTTACTTTTATACTTGTACCAGTTCTTATTTTAGACATACCTTGTGACTGAATTTTTCTGTTATGAAATGCTATAGTTTTCGCGTATCTGCTCGTAAATGTCAACATACGCATGTTATAGTTATATATACGATACTAAAACCAACTGAAATACCAAACAAAAAAAAATATTCATAGTGAATAACAATGTTGCAGGCTAGAAGATCTCCTGTATGAAAAGAATTAAATAATTATTTTTGTATTTAAATGGAAATGTTGAAATTTAAAATTTAGATTTAAAAAAATTAAATTTTTTTTCAAACATGCTATAAAAATATTTTATTTTGTGAGTTTATATAGCAGGTCTTGTAGCCTACAACATCGTTGTTCGCTTTTTTTTTTTTTTTTTTTTTTTTTTTTTTTTTTTTTTTTTTTTTTTTTTTTTTTTTTTTTTTTTTTTTTTTTTTTTTT
>PNEQ01066360.1:0-25324 GCA_003012365.1 Medauroidea extradentata | reverse complement strand
AACATAAGACAAAATATTTGGTACTAAAATAAAAATACAGCGGTGAAAATATCCATAGACCGTGCCCATAAGGAAAGGTAAATTGGATTTACGTCTCGTCCACAGCGAGGCAATTTACGACGTTCACACAATTTTAAACAATCTTAAGTCCTGAGAGAACACTCGACCATGGCCTTTGTTAAAGAATCATCCCTGCCACGTTAAATTGAGTCGACAAACTGGAAGAAGTCGTCAAGTGAGACGTGTGTTTGCCTAGTGAGGTGTATGTTTGAGTCATTGTACTAAAATTGGGCGGAACATGTTAAGGGTGTCCAGGTGCAGTAAAATCATAATTTTACATTGTTATGAAAAAGTATTTGTCTTAAGGACGATACTTGTGCGTACAGTTTTCCTCGTACAAAACAATTTTAGCTCTCATAGTTTTCTTATAATGGTGTGTCAAATTGAAATTGGCGTGTACTACTGCCATGCAAATAGCGGAAACCAATTGACTTAACGCTAGTGAAATAATTCACGGTAAAATAACATGCCATGGGCTACTTAATAAAACATTAAAAAATACCCAATGAACTATTTTGATGTTTTAAATAAATATTGAATTTGCAATTTTTCTGTATTACTGCGATATTTTAAAAAAGTTTCAAATATTTCGTTGTGGGTATTAAAATAATTTATTGCAGAGCTAATGGAACGTAAGTTCACAGTGAATTATTTCATTTAAGTATATTAATTAATTTTCGCTATTTGCATGGCAGCGTAATAAGCAAATTTTGACTTTGACGCACCGTTATGAGAAATCTATGATAGTTGAATTTGTTTTGTAAAAGGAAACTGCACTTACAAGTATCGTCTAGAAAACTAACACTAATTCATAAAAGTATAAAATTATGATTTTAACCTACTTGAACATTCTTAAGGGTCATAGCTAGCGATAGCAGAAATTATTTAGTAGCGACGTATCGGTGGTCCAGTCAGATAAAGACACACAAATAACAAAAGAAAAGCGTCAGATATGGACATATTTTGTTGAAGCCTAGCAGTCTACTTTTCCCGCGATAAATCAGTGAACGTATGCGTAGCCTATCAAGCCACTGAAATTGTGGGTTGGGGTTCCGTTTCTATAGTGAAAATTTAGTAACACAAGTGGTGGTCACATTGTTTTATGAGTTGAACAAATTGTAGAAAAGTCCAATGCTCACCTCTATCTTAGTTACGTGGCAGTGACAATACAATTTGAAATGATGGAAATCTAGCGTAGCGAAGTAAATCACACCGTACGAACACGTCCGTTTGATAGTTTCAAAATAGAAATGCACACAGTATTACAGGTAGATTACAAGAATTTGTTTATATATTCTATTAAAATTTTCTTCTACTAAAATACAACTCTTTTAGTTATATATATATATATATATATATATATATATATATATATATATATATATATATATATATATATATAGTTATATATATACATATATATATATATACATCACACCTGTTTGGAATTTAACGTAGGCTACATACAAAGGTCGAGCAAGAGAAACATTTAGAATTTTTTGGTTTGTGGACATACGCCATTGCTCATGTTTTGCTGATCAAACTTGTGTTGAATGACAAAGTACAAAAAAGAACAAAATCAGACATATAACCCACACAAAAAACAGATAAAACAGCAATCCCAGAGGCATTATGTAATTTTCTTTAATTAGACAATTCTGTCGAATATCGACACAGCACCCAGACACAAAAGACAGACACAAATAGAACCAGATTTCCAAAATGAAAAAATATGGAAGTAGAAAAAAACAGTGAACAGTAGACAACAAACAAGGGACAGGAGACAACACAACATAAGTTTAAACAACGAAAAAATGCAACGTTTCGGGGATTGCAATCTATCCCTGTCTTCAGGCTGAGACACAGCTGGTCTGAACACCAAGATGCGAATGTAGTTCGCTAGAAAATTGGGGGTTATATAGTCTAGATGGTCTCTAAGTTGCTCGGCCAATAGTGGCAAGGCATGTGTGATTGGCTGGGCTCTCGACCAATGAGAGGCGAGTACTCTCCTGATTGGCTGAGCACCTGTAGTGATGTTGGCTGGTGTTCTGCCGAGACTGTTAAAAAAATGACAGAATGCCTCTGGGATTGCTTTTTCCTCTGTATTTTGTTCTCTTTTGTACTTTGTCGTTCAACACAAGCTAGATAAGAAAAACATGAGCAATGGCGTATGTCCAAAAACCAATAAATTCTAATTGTAAACTGCCATCGCAACAAACATTTAAAAATTCTCAAGAGAAATATGTTATTACATAAAATATTGGAATATATGGCCAAATGATGATATATGAGTCCACCACACATGCTCTTACATCTACAGATAAAAACTCTCGTATGGTTATTTACTTGGAATTTAAAATAATTTACCTATAACGTATCACTGGAAAAATTAATTTTTTGTTAATTATACCCTTGCTCTAACTTATTTACTGTGATCAATTTCACCGAGATATGAGAAAATATTTAGGCTACTGGATAATATATCTTATGCTGCAGAACATGTTAAATAAAATAATTTTTTATTTAATTTCTTAGTTTTCTCGTTGACAATGTGAAAGTTAGAATTAGAACCCAACATTTCTTAAAGCAAGGCAATTTAAATTTATGTTTATACGGAAGACATAAATTGAGGTGTTTGTAGTTGATCTTCCGGAGAAAAAATATTTACTTCGTACCTTATTATTTTTTAAAGAAATTTTGGTTTAATGTAGACAGTGGGGTATAATATGAGGGGACTGACTTGCAGAGGGATTATTTAACGTTTTAAATATAAATTACATCGACGTTTGAGCATAGTGATTCTGATGGTCTGTAGAAGATGTATTAAATAAAGCGTAACAGCCAGTAGTAGTCTGACAAGCTGTAGGGCATTTTTTATTGTTTTTTTTTTTTTTCGGGTAGAGGCTTGTGTAAAAATAAAGCGTAACAGTTTCTTTATTATTGTGGCTATTGTACTTGTTTTTCGAATTTAAGTGCAGTATCGGACGCAGACGATGTTGCCACAATATGTGAGGAACTACTAAACTCCTGTCAGTTATAATAAACAGTCCGAAAGAAGTTTAACTATTGTTACTTACCAACTTGAGATAAAAGAAGCTATAATGAAATGGATGTGTAAATGTACAAAAAAAAAGCACTTGTATTCATTCAACGTATGGTAAGATGTTTTAAAACTACGCCATAAAAAGTTGAAGCGCGCTATATATGTGAAGAGTATGGGTCGTCTTGGCAGGAAAGAGTTGTTGACTATCCACGATATCTTCAGAAAGAGGTGAGAGATGCGCCTACTTTCAGATGGACAAGTCTTTCAAAGCGAGGGTCGGGAGAACGTCAAAGAGGGTCAGTAGGCTGGCGTGGCGAGGGGCGGGGAGAGAAGTTACGAAATAAACACTCGCTTTGCCACCGCTGCTGTCTGGAGCACTTTGTTCCGCGAGTCTTGTGGCGGGGAGGTGAGACGCAGGGGGCGAAGGAAGAGGATATATAATTTATGACGGCGTGAGGCGGAAGTGCGGCTGCTAAGGGGCGCGTAGGAAGACGAAATCGCGAAGAAGATAAGGGTATCGGGCTTTGGCATTGGTGCGACAGGAAAACAAAAGCATTCTGCAGACTACTTGGGACCTGTAAATGCCACAGTGTTGCCTACCTGGCAACCCTCGCGGAGTTGTCCATGTTCACTGTACTTATGTGCTTGCGGACATTCTTGGCACTGGTATAGTGCAGAGCTTAGGAGTAGGCAAGGCTCAGGTATGCGGCTGGTGGATGGGGCAAGCGGAGCGCTATGTGGCCCCCACCACCACCCTGCCGTTTTACCTTGCCTTCTCCTCAGCTCCCTACAAAAGTTATTTATTCACACTCTCGTGAAAAATTTCCAACGGAATGCTTTGAAAAAAATTCAACACCAAGATCAGTTGCACGATACACAACTGTATGTATGCATTTTACAGTACAATGCACTGTTTGTTCGTAAAATAGTTCTTAGCTAGGTTTTCATTACAAAACTGGTGATACTTAGGGTGCAAACAACTTGAAAAACTGTAAGCTTTATTGCTAGCAAACATATTAGGAACGCATTAAGGCGGCCTCCCACCCCACGCTTCAAATGCGTTGCAGTGTGTTCGTAAACAGGTTTCTTCTATGAAAATATTCCACATGTGCCCAATGTGTCAACGTACGAAAAGAAAACAAACGTCAGACAAGGTCGGAACCTCATTGCTAAGACGCCACGCTCATTAAAAACACAGTTTCTAAGCCATCCAAGATGCCTAAAACGGCTTCTTCAGACTTCCGTACTTCAAAATGTACTAACCGAATGTATGTGAAACTCAGATTGCGACCTACACTGAACTTAGCTGCAGACTTTCCACCAATAAAATTATATGGTCACCGCTTAGTGTCCCATAGTAAAAACCGTTCGGCGGGAAGCTTGCGCGCTAGTTCAGCACTAGGCTCATTGAGGCGACGCGGCATTTGATGCACGCTTCAAGGTCGACCTTACTGCTCCGTCGCTTTTGAGCCTCTGACGCGCGGGTAGGCGGCGCCCTTAAGATATATTTGTGACAAAACAACACAGAAATTATTTAATATGAAAATTATTTTGCTCTAAAAAAGATATTTTCAAAATCAATGTAAACGTAAGGGCGCTGCCTGCCGTGCCCTGCCTATGTTGGTTGTCAAACATTGAATAACATCGGAAAGAAGTTAACAAATAATATACACTTGATTCCGCCCGGGCTGTGGGGAAGGTAGCGTCCTTAAGTAAATAAAATCACGCCAACAAACAGTGTAGACGTTTATTGCGATAATCTAAAGTGAGTGTCGAGGAAGATCAGCCCATTTGGAAACTGGAAGTAATAACAAATTCATAGAAATTTCATTAATATCCATATTACATAACATATGCCGTTAAAATTATTTCTTCAACTTAATTAATCTTTACTACACAGTGCATTGATTTTCTACTGGAAACTGTACCTTAAAGCGTCCTAAGAAATACAATATGTTAATTCACAGAATTATATTATTTTGGATGTAAAATAACATCACTCTTACTGTAATGAAAATTATTTAAACCAAGGGTTAAAAAATTCATATCATAATACGACAACGCTATAACCGTGTATAGTTGGCTGTTAGTTAGTCACGACGGTAAATTACTTTAGTTGTGCAAGATACTGCTGGTCAGTTTAGCAGTTAGTGAAATTATTCTTGTCGGCTAAGGTGTTTGAAGTCACTACATATTTCCTTTCAAGTTGCACGACATCATATGTGCATTGGATTTAAGGGTGCATTAAAATAGCATATCACGGCGTTTTTAACTTTTAACATCCTCACTGTCATTTTCTTCATTGTAAGTATAGCCGAAAGTCATGAAAACATTGGAATAAGCAAATAAATAATAACAACTAAAACTATAAAAATTCAAAAAAATAGCTTTTAATTTTCTTCAGACATATGATAAGGTGACGCAATGCCTTACATGTCTTTGTAAATTGACGTTTGCTACAATCCGAATAAATTAACTATACTGTATGAACATGTATATGCAAATCAGCTAATATGTAAGCCTGGTAACATGTGTGAAATGCAGATTATGATCGTTAGTTGACTTAATGCAATAAGCTGATTTACAAGAAAAATTGCTTTATTCCAAATAAGTCAAGATTTCAGAAGTAAAGTTGTACATTTATAAAATTAAAGCATTAAAATGTCACTGTAGTGTGATAAAAAATTATAACTTTATAGTTATTATAAAACATGCCTACGCAGCTGGTTAAAATTGAATCGGGCGGATGCGTAATACTTCTCTACAATTCTCTCCTGGAGCTAGCGAAAATTCTTATGTGTTTAGGGACGAGAGCGCAGTGTCTCTAAACTCAACACATATCAGCTACGGAAAATACATCCAATGTTTATGGATGTAGTCCATTCTTTCTATCCGCGAAGAATTAAAAGGTACTTACCTGACATATTTGTATGCACATTTTTATGATTCTCTGATAGAATTTACAGGTTTACCTGAACACTCTACTTAATATTACACATGGAGCAATGAAGCAGTTTCATCATGACAAGCAAATAATTTAAGGAAAAACTAAATTATTTACGTTCCGTAACTTATCTGTAAGGTACTGTCAGCAAATGGCAACATTGCTTGTGTTAAATAAGCAGTTTTTAGAACTGATGTACGCCCTAGTTGCTGATAACTTTGCATCGCTTCGTGCTACATGTCCTTATTGTAACACAACTGCTTGTTGCGCCAAACCCTACTTTCACAGTACACAAATAAAAACACGACTAATTTTAGGTCTGTTGATATTATCAAAAGTTCAACTTCATTATGTCTTAAAGTCCCTCAACGTTTCCCTCGGGTGGCCTTTTCGGGTTTCATGACGGAGAATCTTACCCAGGTCTAAATATTAGATCTAGCAATTTCAGAAAACTGTCGAGAACAACTTTCTTAAAATGTAAAACACTACGGCAAATTTCATACCTGTCAATTAACGAGAAACGATTAATAAATACAATTAGTGAACGTAAAATCAAAATATACGTAGCACATTTTTGTTTCGTACTTAGAGAGTTGTTTGGTATCAATGTGTGTACTAACTACATTTAGTGACGTAAGGTAACGCCACAAAAAAGATTTTCGGTTGTGTCGGAGAACTCTGAAACAAGTTTTAATAACTGTTATATTTTGAAGTTACCCAACCAAACCAAACCTTTGATTTTTTTTTTTTTTTTTTTTTTTTTTTTCGTGCATAAATAAGTCATTCAAAAGTTTCGTTGCAACCGTGTATTCGCAACCCAGTGCGACATTACTCAATAGCGATGAAAGCGGATCTTTTACAGGAAGAACAGGATGTTCATTGTAACCTAGTTTTGTACACTCCTGTTTACGGCGCAGCGCATCTTAACATGTGTAGTGCGTACCGACTCTGTTTCCCATCAGAAATACATTTTCTCTCCCTCGACCCTCACGCATATAGAAGCCGCGGAAGGAAGGGAGAAGCAAGAAGCTATTTTACACTACAGTGCTTCCGAGCACGGTTATCCGATGCGAAACTCTCGGGCATCTCAAAACATGGGCAGCGCTAATGAGCGCGAGTCTGTCTGTAGCCGTAGCTCGTGTTATTTCTCACGCCAACGCGAATCACTTAGGAATATGCGTCTTGACGACGAATAGGTTTATTAACTTCGATAAGAACTTAGGTTATTAAATCAATTTACAATTTTTAATAATGTCCAGTTTAAACAATGTCGTTTTTAAACAGTGTACTCTTTTAACGGTGACTTAAAAACAAATAATAATATCTAGTAAGTTATAAAAATAAAATATTGTTTGTTTGTTCGTCTGTTATCATACATCTGACTGCGATTAATCTTTTGGTAGGTTGTGTGTACACCCGCAAATGTTTCAGCGAAAAAAAGTTTCAATAACACAATTATTTCGGAATAAAGGGCAAGATGTGTTCAAAATGGAGCATAGGGACATTACGGGGTGCCCTAAAAATTTTCTTATTCAAATAGTTTTTTAACGGTATTTAATAACTCTTGACATTACTTTTTACCGTTAATCAGTTGTAAATATTTATTCTTTCAGAAATATCGCGTTGAATAGCAAAGTGTCAAAACCAAGTCGCGGGAACCAGCTCGTACAGTATAAATAATGGTCTTATGAATACAGAAAAATATTATCTTCGTGCTCTGAGAAATTATTTTGGTGTTTAAGTGCATTCTCAGGAAGTGTATGTTACTCAGACACAATACGTCACGTGTAACTTAAGGCCAACATAAAAAACAGTTAACTTTATTTGTATCGTATGCCCTACGAGATTATAAATTACTGCAAGGGGCTCATACTTTACCATCAAACAAGCATTGGGTGCAAAGCTGGAATATACCTTCAAATTGTACACTTAACATCCATGTAAGGGCAGGTCCAAAAAAAAAACATTAAAACAACTTCACTTTGATATGGCTTGCATGCATTACATTTGGATTATTCAGCATTGTCAGTCAACTCTACCCTGCCATGTGCCTTTGTAATATGATCGTTTGTTATTAACGTACATTATCTGCGTTGTCCACGCCGCTGATAGTTTTTGCTAGTATTGCGAAATATTTCATTTATTTTGTCAGGTTATTTACATGCGTGTTATTTATTCACTAAAATAAACTGCATTATCGTGGTTTGTAGACGATGTTTAATTTACTGCACAGGTGTTTGAATTAATTTGTGTTAAAATAGGCATTTTATTTCAGTAAATAACTTTCTCGTGTTTGTTTTATTGTGTGTGTTGTAATACGACTCGTAGTGACAGTACACAGTTCCTGTGACCATGACTTTGTTGTAGCATCCCAATGTATAGTTCACCTTAGTAATGAGATTAAATTGTTTAGTATATTGTGAACACTGAACATAAACCGGTATAAATATCAGTTTCCATTGATATCTACATCAATAAAATCTTCGTTATTTATTTTGTCTGTGCACAGTAAAGTATGCATAAGAAAAAAGTTCTTAATTTATTTATTTAGTGGGTGGTTATTCGTGCCATCAAACAGAGCCACAGTCTTGGTATGAGTATGCCGTGGGAAGAGGAACAAAATCGTCCATGGTTTGTAATAATGTACCTTTCAAGCATTTACCTGGAGTAATTTCGGAAACTCCTAAAAACCGTGAACAGGATACTGAACTGGAAATAGATCATAGGTTCTTTCAAATACGAGACATGTTTTATCACTGCTCTTCCTCAACTGTTTTATGCTGTCAGCGGAAAGTAGTTCATGTAAAAAAAACTGCTCAGAAAAATTTTCAAGACATATCTGGAAATGTTACCGTTGCGTTTACCATCATTACAACTTGTTAATTACATGTGAAATATTATTGAACTTCAAATTGCAGAAGTAAGTGACTTAATAATGGTTGAAAATAAATAAAGAAAAAAACGTCCAAGTAAAAAATGGTTGTTTTTATTACTATGTAACTTTGTTTGCTATTTTTTAAAGATGCTTTTCAGTTCTAAAGCAGAAACTATTAACAATTTGCACGTATTATCTTTCTTATCAAATGTATGAATAAAAGTATTTTTTCATGTTTCTGTAGGTAAGTTTTAGCTGAACGTGAAATTGTGAAAACAGCCACTGGCAAAAATTACATCTTGCACATACTGCACATAATTTATATGACAATCAGTAGCTGTATAAATTACAACAATGTCGGAAGCAAATTTAGGCAGATGTAAACGTTTCATAAAATTGCTTTCTTGATTTGTGGACTGTTGAATTGGGCTTATTTTAGTTTTAGACACATGACAACACAGCAGACTGCTGCACGTACAGTATTACAAAGAACTATATGGCGAATAAATGCAAGTCATTAGTTTGAAGACTGTAATTTTTAAAATGCAGGGAAGATGAATTAGAGACTAAAATTACAAACTAACGAAGTTCCGAAAATGTTCAATTAAAAAACGAACTACTTTTAAACTTTTCGTCTTCGCACATTTCACACACAAATACACACACACGCCATTATTTCTGTGCGTAATTTTTTTTTGCTATATTTTTCTATAATAGACTAACCATAATGATATCGAATTGATGTGTGGTTTAAATAAATCACCAGAATGAAATATTAACAAGTCAACTTAGCAATTTGTTACTACTACGTATCTCAAAACTCGAGATAATTTTGAATGACTGTCATAAAAAAATTGGATAAAATGGGTGTTCTACTAAGTAATGGAAATTTAATACATATTTAAAAAAGGCCAAAATATATGGGATGAATTTGCAAGAAGTAAAGGAAAAGGACTGACAGACAATGACAAGTTTAGTAATTACTATAATTCAAATGACCCATGAGAAAATTGTCAGGCAATGGCTTGAGAGATGTATAAGTAGAATTTTTTTTCTCATGCAGACGAGGCAGGTTTAAAATTGAAATTAGTAAGAGGGATTATTTAGTTGGAAAACATACAGACATTAAAACAGGAAACCAGAAGTTCAATAAAGTCATCTCGTGTGCTGTATAATTTTCGTAAGTAAGTGCTAGTTGGTGGAAGATGTGTTTCGACGTCGAGCTACAAAATATGGTTAAGTACCGCAGATATCGACAACTACTTATGCCGTATATGTTTACGTCGTGAAAATTGCGCTGAATATTTATTTAAAAACATATGTCAAACTGAATTAAAAATAATGTAGGTATTTGTAATGGAATGTAAATATTTAAATTTCATAATCAATGCTATTTTGCAATAACTGTGTTATAGCGATATCACAGTTTTACTGTTATCGAGGGTGCAAATGGTGATGATACCCCAAATACCACGTTTCGCAACACATGGCTGTATAATTTCGGGCACTTACAGCAGTTGTGATATTTCAAAAAGTATCATGCTTCAAAATATGATAGCCCAGTTCTCCATAAGCTGGGCACTCCTGCTATGCTGGACGTTCCTCCTCCGAGCCAACATTTCGCGTATTCCAGGTTACCACGCAGTATGCACTGGCGACATCAGACTGCTCTTAAGGTGATGGACTTGCTTTTACTTCAAACAATTACAAATAACTGGAATATATTTTAACAAAATGCTTTGAAAAAATTTGACACTGTGTGCAGTCATACGATACACAATTTTGGCAGAGCGTTTTTAAAAATAATTTACTGTTTGTTACCAAAAAAAATTATTTTGCTTCATTTTGGCTAATTTAAGAAACACAGTATGTGATATTTCAAGGGCAAAAATCTAAAAATCAGTTTGGTGTATTGCAACAGAAAAATTCATATACAAACGATGATATATACGTGTTAAAAACGTAAGACTGCATTTTAAATATATATATAATTTTTCGTTTAAAAATATATATTTTCGAAACCACTGCAAAACTAAAAGCAAAGCCTTAACCGTAAAATTATTAATTTTACGATTGTACCACTGTACACCTCTTACACATTACATTGTTAGTAATTTCCCACAAATGAAATATTTTTCGTTTCTATAATTTTCGTACAAGGATATGCCAAACTAGCAGTTTGACTGTTTTCACTACATATCAAAAGTAAAAACTGTTCAAACGATACTAATTAAATAATTTTTAGTAGATGTATTAAGCTACAGAATGACACATTAATTACTTTGATTCACGTAAATTTCATTTTATATTTTATATTTTTATGTGTAGACAGAAGATTTTTTTTTATTCAAACCATTTTTACGTGAATAAACAAAGGTGTCATTCTGTAACTTAATACATTTACTTTCTCGTTAGAGTATCTCAATCGTATTATTTGAATAGTTTTAACTTTGGGCAAGTAGCGAAAATAGTCGAATTGCTGATTTGACATGTGCTTCTACGAAAACTGTGTAACCAAAAATATTTTATTTGTAGGAAATCACTATTTATGTAATGTGTAAGAGTTGGCCAGTGGTTTGTACAGTTATAAAATTACTAACTTTTTAGTGTAGAGTAGTCATAAGAGCAAGGTTTTTGTGCCGATTTCAACAGTCACGACGCACAAAAGTCGATAATCACAATAAATAACCTCGTTTAATATTATCATGACCTGGCTGATTAAAGTAATGGAACACTTCGAGTAACACTAATATAGTTACAATTGTCAATGTGACACGGCTTTTACAGGCACAGATATCAAATATAATTTTTTAAAAATTGTTTAGATGTTTCTAATCCGATATTCATATCAGTAATTTCTAAAAAGGCAATTCTGCCGTTGCAGGATTAAATTAAATCTGCTCACTTTATTGCCTCAACGTTTGTCGGCTGATATACTTCTCTCTGTTTACATCAGGTGATTATATTTTATAAATTTTTGCTATAATTATATGTGCGGAAGTACTTATGCCAATACAGTATACAGATCAATTAGTGAAAGATTTTTTAAAATAACGTTGCTATCGTTTGCTGTTGAATACATCTCTGTAATTAGTTTTGTTATATTTGTTTAAAATTTGACCTCATTATTTCAGTTGGTTTTCCGTTTATTAAGTGAACAGTTCTGAAGTCATACAAGGTGAAAAATTGTTACATAAAATTGATGTAACGTCGAATGGTGCATGAAAGTATAAGGTTGGTGGTACATTAGACAAAGATGTTTGGTAATATAACGTACGTAAAATTTGGATATATTATTTCACAGAATAAAGGTACTTCACTATTAAATGCAACATTACCTTAATAAAATACGAAATATCTTCATCGGCACTCAAATATCACGCAGTTCCTTCATGTTATTTATGCTACGGTAAAACAAACAGTGATTGTATGCAAAATTAATATGTTAATAACTTTTTGTGAATCGCACAGATGAACTACTCAGATGCTTGGTAATTTGACATTACACCTCAACACAGACATACTTTTGATTGTTTTCAATTCAAAATCTTACAGTAACTCGAAGAAAGTTAAATCCTGTGAAGTCTGGTGAAATTATGGTATTCGGTGTTACCTAACTTCGAAGGTACTATCGGTTATACAGGCCGAAAAAAATTCTATAACGCACATGCAACATGAAAAGGGAAAATAATAAAATACTGTGACAGGTGGTTGACGGTTTGTATTTATTTTCTATAAACTTTTAACACCAAGTAATTTTATTAGTAAACAAAAAAGTGTTGACGATAAATAAAAACTATAGGCCTACCGTGAAATAAAAGCAATGTAATTGGTTACTAAAACAACATTTCTTGCAGTAACTGCAGCGATTCGGGGACTTTAAATAATCGTAACATTCTTATAAGCTCTGAAATGTAAGGGGAAACGTATTCATGAACATTTGTCTAGAGCGTAAAAAGTGTATATCCTACCCTAAAATAACATAATAACAAGCAATATCCAGAACGAAATAAACGTCAAAGTGTTGTTCTGACTACTCATTTAACTATGGCCGTACTATAAGTACCTAGTATTTCGGTCCAGTAGTTTTAAATGTTTAAGAAAAAGGCTATGTACATATTCCATTGTTCCTGGTGGTATAGATAAAGAGACATACGAACTTAAGATATTTCTACGTGAGTGAACTGAAGCAGAAACCCCGCTGCAGATGTAGACTATTAAGGTCGCCGCTTGCCATGCGGTTCAAATGCAACCTGATTCTTAGGAGTCTTGGGGAAATAGCATCTAACTCCTTCTTCTTAAAAATGGATAGTAATGGCTTGTGATCTGTCTCAATTGTTATGGGTATGCCAGTTATATAGCCTGAAAAGTGTTCAGACCCCGAAGTTATAGCAAGTCCTTCTTTTTCAATTCGTGCCCAGTTTCGTTCTGCTGATGTTAAACATCTTGAGGCAAAAGCAACAGGTCGTCTGATACCATCTATTACATAATGCTCGACTGTACTCTTTATTAACTCTTCAAACATATCAGTCAACAAAAACTGTCTCTTTTTTTCCATAGCACAAGTCACATATCTTCATACCACGGAGGTGTTACACTTATCATTACTAACACAGTTTGAATTTTAATGTAGATTTTTGTAATGCTGAACATTTCCTGACGTAATAAGAATATTTAAAATCAAAGAACATATTTCCTCTATCAAGTAATATGGAACACAGCTGCAAATAATTTCTACTTAACTTCAAATGGGTTTGATAAGCCCTACGCATTCAAGGCATACAATTTTCACGGCGTTTGTACTAAAAATGTGAAAGTTTCAAATGAGAAGGATTGGTTTGTTAGTTGATATGAAGGAAACTTTTAAGAGTATGAATGACATTTTAATTATTGTTAACGTAATGACTGCCAGAGGTGGAATATAGTGTGGAAGGAGTAGCAGAAATTAAATGAGTCTTAGAAAGTGAGAGTAATGAGTGCTGATAGATACGAAAAATACAAAACATAAAAACTATAATATAATTCATACTAAGAGAAAGCCAGAGTTGGAATTACTAGGATCCGTCATAAATGTTCGTTCACATAGTGTACTGAATATTCGGAAATCAATTTATTGCAACAAAAAAAAAAAGTTAACGCTGTACTGTTTCAAAAAAGAAATGACAGTTAAATTATTCCATATGTGTATTAAAATGAGCTTCAGCGTTTCTAAATCCCTTACAGTATACGTCTTGCTATATGTAATCAGTAGAGATGATGGTATATCGCGAAAATGTTTTGTGCCAACATAGCCTTGAAAACACTGACACAACGTAGCTGTCTATAGACCAATAACGTGCATAAAATATTAAAATAGCGGTATTCTTATTGGCTTAGTCAAATAGGGCAGTAGCTTCGCGTACAAGGGAAAGCCAGTAATATTTTGATAAGCTGAACGTACTTTGAAGCCTAGCAAATAGTCAAGTTTTCCCGCGATAAACCATCATCTCTAGTAATCAGTTAAACTGTCAAGTTATTTTTACAGTCCAGTACTCGAAAAAAAGAGAGACGAAATATACAACACATAATTCAAAAACTGGATTTCTCCTAGTGTTTTAATAACTCACAGGTCACATAAGATTTCAAACAATCGCGTAAGGAAGTGGCACTAGGATAATGAGCAAAAAATATTTCTACCAACCTTGTTATTATGTTGTATCTATCTTTATAGAGTAAATATGTATTAACTTTTTTTTTCGAATTTGCTGTAGACACGAGTTTCTGTTCATTTCAACACAATAACTCAAGTCTTTACGATAAACTGAAATTGTACTCAAATATTTTTAGGCTAAGCTGTATGTTGCATCTGGTGACTGGAATAGGGGTAGTTTAATTTTTCTATCTCTCTATTCATTCGTCCGTCAAAGAGAAAAAATCAAGACAGACAATCAATTAAAGTATCAAATTTTTTTAATTTTAATGTTATTAAAAAGTGAGTATGTTCAGGACTTTGCAAAAAATTAATTTCAGCACTTTAAAAACTGAAATTTATGCTGAGGTAATAATCTACAACAGTTTAGAATGTTTCTAAAATTTTTCTTTTGTAAAGAATGTTCGTTTATTGCACTGAGTAATCTGAGCAGAATTATAAAAACCTCAGCCTGTGAAATACAACAATTTCCTTTTAACATGCTGTATTGTTCATTGTAAACTCATTTTCTTTGCCTGTCTATTAACATTATGGTTTCATCTGATAATTTCTATCAGTTATTATCTGCAGAAGAATTTACTGTTAAAAAAAAATTATTTTTGTTATACAATGCTGTGTGACCCATACCAACAAACACCTATTTTGTAATGTTAAGGATTTTCAAGTGGGGAACAATTACAATTTTATGTTTGTATGAACTGTTGTTAGTTTTATAGACGTTACTTGTGAGTTGATTTTCCTCTAAAAAAAATAGCGTAACTAGTTTTCCATAAACGGCACTATAAAATCAAAATTAGGACACTTTTTCTTCATAGAAAGCTGTAAAACCAAATAATACGAAATGAAATAATTCACATTAAAACTACATGTACCGAGCTACTGCTTGAAGCATGTAAAAACCCATTACAAATAAATTTTGAATTTAAAAAAAAAAATCTAAAATTTGCAGTTTTTTATTTTTGGATACATTTTAATGTTTTTTTATAATTCAAACCATAAACCTTGACATGTAGTTTAGATTTTTTTTTTTTCATTTCATTATGTTTACAGGTTTCAAGTTTTGTGTGAAGTAAAAATATGTATATATAGTCTTTGAAATGCCATTATGGGAAAATTGGATGATTATTTTTTTTTCGTAAGACGTAAATGTACTGTCAAGTAATGTATACTAAACTAACCCTATTTTATATCACTATAAAATTACGATTTTTCTCCAATTGAACGCTCTTAAATCAATCACACGAAAGTGTACGAACCACGTGCTTATAAGACCGGATGTATGACAGATATTTTCCAATTACTCGATCAGATTTTTATTGTGCGTTTTCTCTAGTTCGCAGAATCAAAAGTCGTCTCCTCACTAAGGATTTCTCCTGGAGTAATCCAGAGAAGTCAAGAAGAAAACAAAGCTCTCCGGAGCTGGGTGCTGCATTTAACGCAGCACGAACAAGACGTTATCTGTTCTTCTCTGTCGTCCCGGTTTCTTTCTCCAGCGCTTCTTTTCATCCCGTCTCCGACCGTTGCTATGAGATACTGCTCCAAAACAGGTCCATTCCGAAAGTCCTTTCCCTTGTGACCCGCCAGTTTCAACAGCACAATGCAGTGGTACCAACATTCAACAGAGCCCGGGGGAAGAGGGTTATGGACTCTGTTGTGTTGCCGCATTGTGCTCGCAGAAAAGACCGCCAAGTCGCCTCTCGCGGTCGACTTCCGAGAGATGTTCGCGACGGCGAGAGAGCAGGGATTTTCGTTCCGCGGTTTATTGCAAGAAGTGTAAGGACTTCGTTACGTTGGGATTTGACCCCGCAGTGAAAGCCACGAACAACACACCACTCCAGCGCTGTCCTCCCAGTACTGGATCTGTGCGGCTCGAAATGAAGATGTGGACGAACACCCGTTGTTTCAGTAACAAACGTTTCATCAGCAGATGGTAATACTCAAAAATCCCTAAAGGATTTACAATGCAGACTGACCTACGTTAAACTCGCACTGTATATTTATTACACACTTTGAAAAGTTCTAAATAAATTCAGTTAATTAAAATTTATTTACACTTCTCCACTCTTTAATATCTCACAAACATACATTTACTCATTACATAACATGCAAAATGGACTACGTTCTTCACCACTGAATCGGTATGTTGCAAGCTATATTCCTTTCCATATTATATCCCGGCATAAAAGCGAGAAAGTGCAAAGTGCAAAGAGTTCGATAATTAAAGACGTTTAAATATAGCACGGCTAGTGTTGTCGTAGCATTCCATAAATTCGAATTCTATAGATAAATAATAGTGTACATATACAGCACGTTGTTTAACTGTATGGATTCGGTAGGTGCTGTGGAAAGACGGAATGATTCATTGCAACTCGAAATATTTCGTTATTGCAAGAAGAAAAATCACACACCTTTTGCTGAAATATAAACATTAAACATTAATGAATGTCATACGACAACCCTGCAAAACATACATTACTAAGACTTATTTATGATATATTTTTTAAGATATATTTTTTAATATATTGATTATTTCGGGAACACCAACAAAGTTTAATCATCCATATTTTTGTTCCATGTCAACCTATAACTATAGAGCAATTAGAAGTTAGGAGGTATGGGTGGATATACTAGTGAGAATTTATTGGTTTGTGGAAGTACGCCATTGCTCATGTTTTTGCTGCTCAAACATGTGTTGAATGACGAAAAACGAACAAAATATATATATATATATATATATAACACACACAAAAATATAATATAAGCAATCCCAAAGGATTTGTCAGTGTTTTTTTTACTATAGACAACAAAGAATTCTGGGGATAGAATTCAGTCGAATATCGTGACAACAACACCCAGACACAGAAGACAGACACAAATGTAGAACCAGATTTCCAATATGAAAAAAAGATGGAAATAGACAAAAAACAGTGAACAGTGGACAACAAGCACAAGACAATAGACAACACAACTGTTCTAAAACGGCCATTAATAAACCTTAACATTATTTTTCATCATTTATAATTTTATACAGTTTATCTTTCAGAAAATGGAATTTGAAAAAATAATTGTATTTTTTAACGTTTAATCAGTAATAAAAATACTATCAAAATTTAAAAAAATAGTTATTATTTTTGAATTATTTAAATAAATTTCGTAAAATTACTTTTTGAAAAGAATTTGAAAATAAAAAATACTTGCACTAAATACATTATCGCGTTTAATTAAAAACTACGGGAAGTAGTCGTGATCAACAGATTGTATTTAATTACAATGAAAAATGTTAAGAAAGTTGGCACTGGCACCGCAGTTAATATTTTCATTTGATTATTCATTAATTTATTGGGTGTTTAACATATTCTATATCAACATAGTTGTCTTCATACAGAGAGACAGGGGTGGAGGAAGGGAGTAAATCAGGGTGAGTTCTGACTTCTAAGCTTTCGCCTGGATTGATTTCAAAAAACCTTTAAAAACTTAAATCAGAGTTGCCGGATAACGGAATCAACATCAGGTATTTCCTGATCCGAAGCAAGCGTTTGAGAAACTGCCATATATCGCTCAGTATACAAAAGATAAGAACCCTTGTTTTCGCGGGAAGATTTTTGCACCAATTCGTTCCATTGACTCACCTGCACACATAAAGCTTTGCTTCGAGATTGTTGATTTAATTTTTGTAACTTTAACCATGTGGATGGTAGATAAATAAACACTAAATGCTTGAATTTAAATCCAAAGTATTTTTTTAGTTAGCATGGCAAACTTCAAAACAACGATCATAGCCACACATATTTAACAACTTTATGAGCAAACATTTTCCCAGAATGATGCTTTTGTTAATAGGCATGGTCTCTTTCACTGCAATTAAATGTACGAGATTTCGGCATTATAAATTTTTGTACAGAAAAATTATACTCGAGAAAAAATTTTTTCCTCCGAAAGTTCGCAAAATCTACTGTCTAGAATAATTGCTGTTTCTGAAAGTTTGCATATTAACTTCGTGAAACGTACAATTTTAAACCAACGTTTTTAGGGCTGAATAATGTACCTTGCCGTCTTAAGTTTCTACCCGCATGAGTACAGACGTATGATGTTCACACTAACATTATTCTGGTTGGCATAGTCATGTAAATGACATCTCTACAGAAAGGCACGCTGGCAATAACTACGAAGCAGAGGCGCAGGTGTGCACAATAGGTATGGAGCGCCTGAAGAACGTTTACAACCAATGACCTAACACATACTATAAAGTGCTAACTTATATTGTACAGCCAGTGAGTTTTAGTGAAATGAGTTTTGCAACAACTAGTTTGAGTGCCTTACGTGCGCATCTGCAGCTGTGCTTCGTAGTTATTAGCAGAATGTATTAGTGCAGAGGCGTCGGTTATTCGACTGTGCTGATCATAACAAGGTTACTGTTGCGACACCATACGTCTGTGATTTACTGGTATAACCTCGAGACACTAAGAACATGAAGCAGAACGGCACGTGTGCATATTAAGCATTAAAAAAATTGTTGCAAATTTTTTTTCACCGAAAATTGCTGGCGGACACACAAAGATACGAAGGCCCAGAGCCAATAACCTCACAGTATGTGTTCTGATGAGTATGGGCAAATTAATTCTAACCTTTAGTAAAATAAAAACGCGATTCTCTATGTGATACTAAGGCTTCGGTCTCCAGTAACAGAAGGATGATAAACCTTTAAGGCCTTGCTCTCTAGTTTAGCAGTGGTTTTAAAAATATTTTTTGTAAATTAATACATAAATCAAAAATTCCTTTCGAAGTTTTAACGCTTATATATCAACGTTTGTATATGAAATTTTCTGTTGCGATACACCAAACCGATTTTTAGATTTTTGCCCCCGAAATAGTACACATTTTGTTGTGAAAATAAGCCAAAACAAAGCAAAATAATTTTTGCTCGCAAACTGCACATTATTTTTAAAAACGCTCTGGCAAAACTGTGTATCAAAGCATTTGATTAAAAAATAGTAGTTGAGTTATTTGCAATTGTCTGAAATAAACTGGAGATCTTGGCCTTAATCTGTGATCATATATATGGTACACAGGTTATGCACTGCCAAAACTAAGCTTAGTAACTGTTGGTAACATAGTGAATTCCGGATCCTTCCAAATTTTGTGAAACCCGCAACGTGGTTTATCATGATATTAAGGTATATCACGATATCTTGTTGGTTTATCTTATACGTAGGGAAAGGTTCAATGCCCGACGTGTTTCCACTGTCCTATGCATTCTCGAGTCCGTCTATTCGTTCAATGTCGGCTGTTCCAATGAGTAGCAGCTAGTGGACAGATGGTCGCTGCTTGTGTATAAATAGGACAATGGATTCTGACACGCATGTCGTTGAACTCACGAAATATTCCTTCCTTTAACTGCCTATAGGTCAACCAGCGATTCTGGGTATTTCGTTCACACAAGAAGTGTTGAGCGTCTGGTCGTCCACGATGGTCCTGACACGGCGTCTACGTACTCTGGCTCGTCTTTCACACTGAATAAACAATGCAGTTGTCTGCACGTCGCGCCGGTGCTGGCCCCTTCCTCCGTATCACGACTAGGACTGCGACGTCGACCTTGTTAATGGACGGTGCGCAGACGTGGCCCCTGAATATTTCAAGCCATGAGCTTTTATTGGACCGTGTGTTGTGATTCCGAGCCACTTGGCCGCGACTCGGATGCGGGCCTCTGGCGACGGTGTGAACTATCAAGCTGCAGGCTTCGATCTCCGTCTAGTTCTGGTTGACAAGCCAGCACATTTGTGCCCGACGTTTTTTTTTTTTTTTTAATTATTTTTTCCTTGTACGTTGCTGTACATGTAGTGCCTCGAGTTTGTTGCAAAAAAATTGCCACATTTTTTTCCAGTGCATTTAGAGCACATCGGCAGCTTTGTTTCATGGTTACTGGCAGAGTTTCTTTGTTCAGACACGAATCTCATTTCCCTGCAAAAATCAGAATAACGTAATAGTGAAACCATACATCTGTGAGTGAGTGAGCGACATCTTGTCAGCGCTCAACATCGATGTCTTTAGCGCTTGTGAGGGATGATATGAGGTGAGTATGGAGCAGTGCTGGAATGAGAGGGCGGGGGAAATTGGAGATCCCCGAGAAAACCCCACCATCCGGCATGATTCCTAGTTGCGAAAATCCGGGGACCGACCCCGCCGGGAATCGAACCCTTGGTGGGAGTCGAATGGTCTAACCATTCGGCCACCGCGGCCCCCCATATGTCTGTAATTTGCCTGTAGAACCCCAAGACGTTTGAGAGTTAAACATACAGTCCCTGACCACGAAGTAGAGTAAGTGACAGATGTCACATCTTTTCGGCACAAAATTGTGTCTATACTAATCTGCTTACGATCACACAGCTCTGTTTTCTATCAACGCAGGTAAGTTGGCTCAACTTCTTGTCGATAGTTAGCTGATTACAGTTACATACTGCTTGACATAATTACAGGAATTAGTATAGGAATCGGCCATAACTAGAGGTCAGGGAATGTCAGGGATTCATATGGAAAAACGTTAGATTTCAAACTTATGTACACGTGATGCGCTGTAGCAATTGAGACACATGCACATAACACTCGTATTTGAGGACTTTGGACTAACTGCAAACGTGAATGAAAACACTCACGGACTCCCGCGCTAACTTGCCAGCAACTGACCACTCATTGGAGCAGCAGCCAATGAAGGAGTAGCTAAGGATAGAGTGTACACAGGATAGTAGAGTATATCCGACAGTTCTCTGAAGCCACAGAAGGCCTGGGCCTCGAACCATAATAATTGTTAAGGAACCATACCAGAATCCTCCTGCAGCGATTTCGGGAAACAATGTGAAATCCAAATCAAGTTGGAACAGGAAATCGAACACAGGCCCTTCCGAATATGAGTTGAACGTGTTATCCCTGTGCCACCTCGATCGGTTAATCAACGCAGGCTGAACAAAAATGTTTGCAGTAGAAATTAAGCACAAAACGTACACAACAAAATATTAGAGGCTACTGAAGAAAACGTGGTTCTTGTTCTAGAAAAAAAAAGATTGGAGCCTTGCATGGTTATAAATTTTGAAGTATTGCGTACATACGCCATTTTAGTGCTGCGTAGTCTCAGGAAACTGTGAGTGAACCAAGAATAACAGTATATGTAAAACAAGCCTATTTGCCTGTAGTCAATATGTAGTGTACATAAAAAATAATTAAATTTATAAAATCACAAGTGGAATTGTGGAAAATACGCAGAAAATAAAGTAAACGGAAATAAAGGTCGAAAAACAAGTAAGAAAGCAAAAATCTTAAGAAAGCAGAGAAAAGCTAAGAAACCAAAATTAAGACAGCACAGAACATAATTTGTCTTATATGCATAATAGGGTGACACAATAGCGACGTCATAGATACAAGAATAGAATAAACAACGAATAAAACACAAATAACGCAGAGAATTTTTCTCAGACTAGCTTTTAGATACGATTCGGGAGCTAAAATCTTCTCCCGTCTTTAGACAGACAGGAAGTGACTATAAAACCTGCAGTTTCAATCTACCACAATGTTTACAGTGTTGACGGTGACAGTAATGACAAAATTTTTGAGTATATCTATATATTCTGCCAAACAAATAAAAGTAGAACGAACATGATATTTGTTTGGTATAAAAAGTGCTCTAAAATGGACTTTATTTATTACGTGGGACTTGGGTGCATGCCTGTTAATAAGGTTGAAAAAAATTATAACTCAGCTTCCGGTAAATAAAATATTAACTTCACCAATCCCCCCTTTCCACTTAGAAATAAATTGTTTACATTTAATTCGAATAGCTCGGAGGATAAAAATCGTAATATCAAAGTTAAAAATAATTAACGTATAATATTCATATTTAAATCAAATTACAGCAGAGGAAACCCACGGCTTAAGAAAGGTAACAGATGTACGCCGAAAGGCTTATACTGGAAACTTAATATAGACAAGTGATTCTCATGCTTGCTACAACCCACGCTAATTCAGCCTCATTGGCAAAACTGCCGATCTATTCTCGCTTAATCAAGGCGAGTAGTAATTACGCTGGGAGCCTAGGCTGTAAGGACTATTAGGCCACAACTTGAAACTTCTTAGCAAAGGAGCAGAGTTTCCCAGTGGGAGCTAATGAAGCTATTTTGGGACTTCTCGTCTTAGTTTAGAACTGCAGCGGGAAGAGGTATTGAACGGTGTCCTAGCATTGTGTATGTGCAGAATTCGATACCTGACGCAATACTAAATTTCGTATTGAATTTTTAGTATTTCCAAAGATTTTCAGAGCAATTCCTTTGAATTAGTTGCACGCCACGATAATTTCCATGCATAAATATATCTTAAACATATTCAGAAAGTTAATATTCGATACCGAATTATCTTCAGTAAATTAGTTTTCTTCCCAAGAAAACTTTAAATGCACCTTCTTCAAGGCCGTTAAATAAAATTTTGCCCCTTCCTGAAGTCTAGAAGTCACGGATTATTATATTGCTGTTGTTCTCTGCCCATGCTCTAAATTTGTGTTTAAACGTTCCGTTGTGGGTTTCGCCGTGGCCGAAACGTAAACACGTGAGATAGGCCGGCGTTACATCAGTCCAAGAACACCCACCCTTTCCCAAACACACTGCAACTACAATATAGAGCAGTGTAGCAACCCAAACAGGGTCTGTATCACTATGGTTACCTAGAAGACAAGTTGGGCCTTCTGCCGCTCGTTGTGCCAGGGAGAGGGTCGCAGGTTCAAGTCCCTAGACGTGCCACTCGCCGCTATTCGATTGCAGCCTCACAGCTTTCTGAGCAAGGCGGGATCGTCAGATCCGATTATGCCTGTAGTTAGTCCATTATTGCTCGACATAGTTTTAACTCTGATAACACCGTTCCCGTCCGAATTCAGTATCATGTAGGCATTATATTTAACTTTGTTTAATCTTGTAGAATCGTTCTTATCACCTATTTATTTATTCCCGTAATGGACCTCTGTGCCAAAGGCCCTAGTGTAAGGCAATTTTTAATGGTTCAGAATAGTTCGTTCAAACTGTTACATTTCAAAATACGTTCTTTATTTCTAAACAGCACCTGACCACAAAAAACATGTATGTGTTTTAATTATTAGTTGTGATTTCTAGCTTATTCAGAAATGTTTGTTTCTTGAAGGTGGTACCCTAGAAAGCTATTTTTGCAGTATTTTATAACTAGAGAAACGTGATATTGGATTCAGTCTATGCTCACATGTCAATAAAAATGTATGCTCACTGCTAAAAGTCTTACAGAGGTCAGCTTAAAAGAATTGCAAGGCAGGTCAGCAAGGTTACGTAAGCCTTGTGCGTAGAGTAAATTAAATAACCGCAGTGGAGGCGACAATAATCATCTCACAGTACGATATGTAATCATAAAACCCAAACAACTCTACTATCGGTCCTAAACTAAGTGTTTGAAAAATCGATCAATAGAAGATTGCAAAAGATGTTAATTGCAAAAGGCAATACACACAGAATCCAGTGGGGAATTTTAAAAAAACGCTTATTCAGTGGAGTGTAGTTTAATGATCTTTATAAAATGAAGGCATATATTTGAGCATGTATGTGCACTGTAAACTTTGAACAGTTAAAAAAAAAAAACAAAACCAAACAAAAAACACGAAGGTTATACACCTAAACAGAGAAATGTCACAAGAATTAGCACAGATGTGATAAAAACCCTTTCTTCGATAATATTATTACAGATGGAGCTGTTTGGGAAATGTCGTACACGAATATGCTAGTGACAATCTGCTACTAAGCACTGGAAATGTCAGATAGCGAATAGGACAAAGGACTGTAGTTACAATAAACATTACTGAAACGTAATAAAAAAACGTTGAAACTGAAATTCTTCTCAATGAAGACCACAATAATAGTAATAACAAATATACTGCATATGTGATCAGTAAATAGTCTAAATAGTGGATATATAAATGGTAATTAAGTACAATTATCCGTGAGCAACTATTATTTAAATGTTTGAACATACGATGTCTGGATCAAGAAAAGCTGAAACCGCATTTTAAAAAATTACGAGCAATCGGCAATGTTAAGATCATGACGTCACTTAATCCATACACGCCGTGTAGGCCACAGATAGATATATAACCAACTGCTACGCGGCTAGAACTACTAATGATAATATATTAAAGTGCTACACATATTGCGCCCAATGCCTAGCATACGTATGGTAGTCGTTCCGCGGTTCACAATACACAGATTCCTCCAGGTTTTAATTAACACCAAGACGGCAACCCACCACACTTAAATCGCAAATTTACCAAGTGTTTTAATAAGAATGTCACTAGGTGTTGGTAAACGAAGGTAGTCAAAATCCTCAGCTTTATATATGCTGGAATCAGTGGCGAGGCGTGGATTGGATGGTTATGTAAGCAAACATGTATACAGGAAGTTTTCCACTGGTACCTGCCATTAAAGCGGGAGGTCCGGGGGCCCTCCCCCGGGAAAATTTGAATGTTAACATGCAATTTGGTGCTATTTAAAGGGTTTCTGAACATAAATATTGAATATAAAACTAAGAAAAAATTGTAATGCATTTAAAGATATTTTGCTAAAACTCATCGATTTATTTTGAACAGGTGAATGGTTTTTTTTTTTTCGGAGTGGAAGGGATGTAGCTCGCCCTACATGACCCATGCTGTGTTTATCCTATATT